>JAPDNY010001210.1:0-18062 GCA_029375565.1 Gekko gecko | reverse complement strand
TGTTGTGTCCTGGGATCAGAAGGCAGAGCTGGCGAAATACAGCCAAGCTTCGCTCTCTGAGAACAATAGGGACTAGGTTCCTGAGCTCGCCAGTAGTGAACCAATGGCAGCATTGGCGGGCGATTCAAACCCGCCAATAGGAATATAGGGCCGTCCCCCCTAACTGTATAGTAGTTGGCCTCCGGCCGTTACTGTGTGTTCTTGTCTTATGTGAAGTACGAATAAACGCGTCTTCTCTTATGTCGTCGTCCGAGTCATGAGGCCCGAAACCCAGTACTTTACAGTGGCGACAAGGATGGGATTTCAACGCCTTCCGTGACTCCATGAACGACGAATCGGACACCGCCGAGCAACGCATCGCTGACCCCGAGAGCAGCACCGCACCGCTCACCGAGCATCGCATCGCTGACCCCGAGAGCAGCACCGCACCGCTCGCCCCGGCACACGCCGTTCCAGACAGAACCATGGCCGCTTCTCACGTAACACTGGAGCACTTCGATCCGTCGCAGCCAGAAACCTGGGACGCATGGGTCGACCAGCTCATCAGCTACTTGGAGCTCAACAAAATCCGCCACCCCGACCAGAAACGAGCGATCCTCCTGAACGCCTGCGGCACCCAGACCGTCCGCCTCGCCAAGAGCCTCTTGGTCCCCCGCACCGCCTTGGAGAGTTCGTTTGGGGAGATCCTGGATGTCCTCAACGCTTACTTCAGCCCCCGGCCGACCTTCCTGGCCAAGAGGATGGATTTCCAGAGGCGAGTTCAGGCCCAAGGGGAATCCATTGCCACCTTCCTGGCCGCGCTAAGGGCGCTCGCGGTGGACTGCGGATTCCCGAAGGTGGAGGACAACCTGCTGACGCAGTTCGTGTGGGGCCTGGCGGACTCCAAGCTGCGGCGCAAATTGGTTGGACACCGGAGGCTCTCCTTAGACGAGGCCCTAGACGCCGCAACAGCCCACGAGGCCGCGGAAGGGGAACGCCCGGCCGCGGCCGCCCATGTGGTCGGAAGGAGTCCAAGCCCCGGGAATGTAGATACGGAAGAGGTCTTCGCCCTCAGACCTCAACAACGCCGGCCGGCGCCGTTCCAGCAGGCCAACAGAGAGCCAGCCAAGCCTTCCGGCAACCGGACCGTCTGTGCCAGCTGTGGGGAAGGCCACGGAAGGAAATCCTGCAAGTTCCGGGATGCCGTTTATCACGGGTGCGGAAAGCAGGGACACCTCGCACGGGTCTGCCGGTCCAAGGGCCACAGGAATTCGAGAGCATCGGTTCCACCGCACCGCGCATCGTCCACCGCCTACGAGACGACGGAAGAGGTCGCCGAGTTGTACCACCTCACCGACCAGCCGCTGCAGGTACTTCGCCTCCCCAACCCCAACCTCTCCTCTGCCCCGAAGATCTAAGTAACCGTGCGGATCGAGGGGTCCCCCTGTTGCATGGAAGTGGACTCGGGATCGGCGGCGTCCATCATTTCCCTAGACACTTTAAAAAGACTTTGCCCATTAGGGGGACCCCTCTTCGTCCATCGCCACTAAGCTTGGTGGACTTTCAAAAGAACCCTGTCCCCATCCGGGGAGTCGGCACTTTCCGAGTGCAGTACAGAGACTTTGAGGGGAACTTGGACTTGGTGGTGGTAGAGGGAAATCTCGTGAGTCTCCTGAGGCGGGCGTGGTTCGAAGCCCTAGGCATAACGATTGGGGGAGTGAATAAGTGCGGGGTGCGGGACTGGGGGGCGGTGTGCAAGGAATTCCCGGAGGTCTTTGACGGGAAACTGGGATGTTACAAAGGGCCCCCGGTGTCGCTTCACTTAGACCCCACCGTGACGCCCGTCCGACGGCGCTTCCGCACCGTGCCCCTGGCCCTCCGCCCGAAAATAGAGGCCGAACTGGACCGGTTAGTGGCCCAGGGAGTCCTAGAGCCCGTCCCGAACGCTCGATGGGAGACCCCGATTGTGACACCCGTCAAGCCAAACGGGGAAATCCGCATCTGCGCGGATTATAAGTGCACCATTAACCAGGCACTTCAGGCGCACGCATACCCCGTACCCGTGGTCAGCCATGTCTTAGCCACACTGGCGGGGGCGCGCATTTTTGGAAAGCTGGATCTCGCGCAGGCGTACCAGCAACTCCCGGTAGATGAGGCCACGGCCGAGGCACAAACCACAGTGACACACCGGGGGGCCTTCCAGGTGAAGCGGCTGCAGTTCGGGGTCAGTGTGGCCCCAGGGATATTCCAAAATCTAATGGACGATTTGTTGAAAGGGATCCCTGGGGTGACGCCGTTCTTCGACGACGTCCTCATCGCCGCGACCACCCCGGAAAGCTTCGCCGCCCGCCTCCGAACGGTACTGGAGCGCTTCCAAGCCGCGGGGCTGAAAGTGAAGCCTCCTCGGGGTGCCGGAGGTGGAGTTCTTGGGATACCGGGTAGACGCAACAGGCCTGCATCCGGCGAAAGACAAGGTGAAGGCCATCGTGGAGGCCCCCGCCCCGAAGTCCAAGGCCGAGCTCCAGGCGTTCTTAGGCCTCCTGAACTTTTACCACGCCTTTCTTCCCCACAAGGCCGCCGTAGCCAAACCCCTGCACAGGCTGCTGGATAAGGCAACACCTTGGGCATGGGGGGCGAGGGAGGCGGCGGCGTTTCGGGGGGTTAAAGTACTCTTGATTTCTAACGCGGTGCTCGCCCACTTTGATGAAAAGCTCCCGGTAATCCTTGCGTGCGACGCATCACCGTATGGGGTCGGGGCAGTCTTGGCCCACAAGCTACCGGATGGGAGGGAAGTCCCGGTGGCTTACTACTCCCGCACGCTGTCCCCCGCGGAGCGGAACTATGCTCAAATCGACCGGGAGGGCTTGGCACTGGTGGCGGGGGTTAAAAAGTTTCACAACTTTGTGTACGGGCGGCCCTTCACGCTCGTAACAGATCATAAGCCGCTCTTGGGACTGTTTGCGGCGGACAAACAAACGCCGCAGGTACTGTCGCCCCGGGTGTTGCGCTGGTCCTTGGTTTTGGCGGGCTACCAGTACCAGTTGGAGCATCGGCCGGGCAAGGCGCTGGGTCATGCCGATGCCTTGAGCCGCCTGCCGCTGCCGCATACAGGGGAAGATCCGGCCCCGGCTCCCGCAGTGTTGTTAATGGAGGAGCTGCCAAAACCCCCCCTTCAGGCTGCAGACGTGGCCGCCCGCACGTCCCGAGATCCCATTCTCTCCCGGGTCCTAAACTGGGTGGTGAGGGGATGGCCAGCGGAACAGACAGGGCCAGAGTTCACGGCATACAAAGCCAGGCGGGAAGAGCTATCCGCCTTAAAAGTGTGCTTGTTATGGGGGGACAGGGTGGTCATCCCGGGGCCCATGAGACAAGGGGTTCTAGAAACGCTACATGAGGCTCACCCCGGCATTGTACGAATTAAAGCTCTGGCAAGGAGCTACGTGTGGTGGCCCGGGATGGACGCCGAAATTGAAACCTGGGTCCGAGGGTGCACACGGTGTCAGGAAGTCCGCCCCAATCCCCCGAGAGCGCCAACCCAAAGCTGGGAGTCTACCCACAAGCCGTGGTCACGCCTACACATAGACTTTGCGGGGCCGTTTCAGGGGCTCCAGTTCATGGTGACGGTAGACTCCTACTCGAAATGGGTGGAAATAAGCCCAGTGTCTACCACCTCTGCCAAAGCGGCAATAAGGGCCCTGCAGAAAATATTCGCGACGCACAGGTTACCAGACACAATCGTGTCGGACAACGGGGCAGCGTTCACATCTGCTGAGTTTCAAGCGTTCCTCGAAAGGAACCTAATCAGGCACATACGATCAGCGCCCTTCCACCCGGCAACCAATGGACAGGCGGAGAGGACGGTACGCACCGCCAAAGAGGCCCTGAGCCGCATAACGGAGGGGGACTGGGAGTTCCGGCTGGCCCGCTTTCTTCTTACATACCACACCACCCCAAACCCCATCTCCGGGCATTGCCCCGCAGAACTATTAATGGGCCGCCGCCCTACCACTTTATTAGACAGACTCCACCCGGACCGAGCCCCAGAGAGAAAGCTGGTCGAGAACAGGGAGGCGCCCGAAGCTTCCTACCGGGAGACCCTGTCTACTTCCGGAACTACGGGGCGGGGCCGCAGTGGGTGGCCGGGCGCATCCTAAAACCCACCGGGCCAGTGTCATACGAAGTCCTAACAGATGGGGACCGGGTCCTCCGTAAACACGTCGACCAGCTCCGGAGGCGGCAAGACCCCGACACAGAGATCCAGTTACCGGGAAATGCCGCAGCCGCCCCATCATCCGATCGACCGCAAGCACCGACAGCGGAGCCAGCGCCGGAAAGTCCACGGAATCCGGAAGGGGCCCCGGTGACAGCTGAACTGCCGCCGCCGCTGCCGCCGCCGTTACAGCCGCCACCGTCACCGCCTCGGCTACTACCAGAGATCCAAGCTCCTTGTGCTGGCGGACCACCCGATAGGGGCCCCGCCAGTCCGGTACCGGCCCCCGACGTTCGCTAAGAGAACGGAGGGCACCAACATACTTAAAAGACTACGTCACCTGATAGGAGACGAACTATGGGGGGAGGGGTGTTGTGTCCTGGGATCAGAAGGCAGAGCTGGCGAAATACAGCCAAGCTTCGCTCTCTGAGAACAATAGGGACTAGGTTCCTGAGCTCGCCAGTAGTGAACCAATGGCAGCATTGGCGGGCGATTCAAACCCGCCAATAGGAATATAGGGCCGTCCCCCCTAACTGTATATAGTTGGCCTCCGGCCGTTACTGTGTGTTCTTGTCTTATGTGAAGTACGAATAAACGCGTCTTCTCTTATGTCGTCGTCCGAGTCATGAGGCCCGAAACCCAGTACTTTACACACACACACCCCCGAGACACACTGAGGAGGCAGATGTGTGACGATGAAGGGTGATAAGCGCCGTGTGTGTGGCAGGATTGTTGATTTGGCTTTTGAAATCCCTTGGATATCTCGACATCTCTCAGATAGCCATGGGGAGGCACAACAAGTACAAGTCTGCCCAGTCATGTTTAAATAGTGAGGATCTATTCTAAACTAGAACAGGAGCATGTGGGAAGACAAAGGCACTTAATCTTGCCACCCTAAACCAAAAACATTTTAAAGCTTCAGTTTCCAAGGGGCATGAGGGAGGAGAGACACAAGCCCAAACCTCCCTTGGACAGAGATTTTCAAAAGCAACACCTGTAATTTCACCGAGTTTTCAGGTATTTGTTGGGCTTGTTCCATGAGCTGATAACGAGGGGGGAGATCATGTTTAACCTCCCCCCTTCTTCAGTCATTTTGAAATTTTATATTGCCTACATTTCCAAATATTTGCATAATAATTTGCATTCTATAATGCTGCAAGGTAAGATGTGGTCCCTACCAGCATTTGTATGGATGCTAGGAGTCTGTGTATCACCTCAAAGCACTACTGGTGTCTGTGAAGGCATCCCATGGGAGAAATGAGGAACAGGTTTTATTGCTGAGCAGAAAGAAGAGACAGGGTTCCTCGACTGCCAGTTCAGCTTCTGCAAGAAAATGCTGTAGTTGTCCATGTACTCCGACATCCAGGGATTCCTATACAGGGAGAGAGAAGACACCTGGGTAAGGTGGAGGCATGAAAGGCCCGTTCTTCTGTGCAAGGGTCTGTTCTTCTTTTGCCCATCTTCCACACACAGGGCCACATCCGTTTTCTCTCTCTGCACGAACGGATTCTGCAGTATCAAATGCTGCCAGACCAGCTGCCTCCCAGCATGCCTTGGTGGGAAGCGAACAGTCACGGTGCTTGACTCTGAGTAGGACATCCCATGATCAGCAGCTGTGAGCCACGGAATTAGGGCTGGATTGAGCCTCAGTCCTCCGCTAAACCTCTGCTAGAACTCTAGGACACCTCCGCTACTTTAGTCCTGGAGAAGGGAGGCCATCTACAGCCACCCACTTGGCACTGAAGTGAGTGACCAACTTACTAGTCTGTTGTCCCCCCCTCCCCCGAGGCACCCTAGTGCCACCCTGCCATGGAGCACTTCGGGACAGCACTGGTGATGGCTGCAGGATAACTCACCCCCCTGGCTGGCAGCTGACCAGATTCTATTGGAACAAGCCTGATTTCCTGTATGGAATTGGAAATGCAGGAGCTCACTCCAGAAAATTGAAAAACTACAGGTCAGCTTAGAATGGAATTAATTTTTCTAAAAGCACTTGCCTTCACTGAAGCTCAGAGTGCCAAACAGCAAACTGCTTTTTAAAAAGTAAATCTAGGCTAATTATACCACTGTTTTGAAGACAAACCTCACCTCTGTTAATATCCTTCTACCTCTGGCCTAGTTAGGGAGGAACTGAAGCCCTATGCTGAAATTTATTTAAAAGTGTTTAAAATGTAAACAATTCCTAAAACAGACTCTTATTAGCAAAAATCTATTCATAAGCAACTAAGTATTGTGCTCAGTAATCCTAGGTTGAAATCAGAAGCACACACACAGAACACTGAACCTTAACACCCCTGTCCCCCGAAAAAGGACTTAAGCAGCAACCAAACCAGAAGGAAGAAGAAGAAAAGAAGAGATTGGATTTATATCCCACCCTTCACTACCCAAAGGTGTCTCAGAGTGGCTTACAAACTCCCTTCCCTTCCCCTCCCCACAACAGACACCCTTTGAGGTAGGTGGGGCTGTGAGAGCTCTTGACAGAAACTGCTCTTTTTCAAGAACAGCTGTGTCAGAACTATGGCTTGCCCAAGGTCATCCAGCCAGGTGCAAGTGGAGGAGTGGGGAATCAAACCCGGTTCTCCCAGATTAGAGTCTGCATACTTAACCACTATACCAAACTGGCTCTCCCCATCCATACTCCAGGACCAAACAACAGCAAAACTTCACAAAAATAACTGCAAGCCTAAAAAAAAGGGAGTAAAACCAGAATGAACCCAAAGGTAACCAAAAAAGGCCTACTTGGCCTCAGACACCCCCCCCACACACACACACACACACACAACCACTACCAAAACCCACCACAGTCTAAACTGCAAACCACAAACCAAACCAGAAGTCTACAATAACCAGAGGGAACCAGGAAAAGGTCGAGGCCAGGCAGGCCTCACCTCACCACCCCACACAACAATCCAGAACCTACCCACCAAGGCCAAAGAACAGTTAAATAAGAAAACTTTTTAGAAACTGGTTTTAGCTGCAAAGTGCTGCTACCCACAAACCAGAAGTCTACAATAACCAGAGAGAGAGACCCAGGAAAAGGCCTAGGTCAGAAAAGCCTCACTCACCCCAACCACCCCACACAACCCATCCACCAAGCCCAAATAAAAACTAACAGTACAATAAGAAAACTTTTAAAAAACTGTTGTTATGATAAATCAAATCAGTTACTGTCTTCAGTCTTGTCCAGGCAGGCAGGCAGGATCTGATCCAAAGTCCACAGTCTCTTAGGCAGCAGGAGAGGAGAGTCAGGCTCAGATCAACAGCTGAAGCAAAAGCCAGCCACACAATCTCCAGCCAAACCTAGCAGCAATGGAGTCTAGCTCAGCCATACCCTTGCTTTTACGCTCCCTGTTCATGCACAGAAGATTTTCAAAAAATAACAAACTTCTGTTCTGTGATTGTCTAAAGAGCAGTGTATGTTTTCTCCAGCCTGAAATACTATTGGCCAAATTGCCACTGCTTCTTCCCCCTCCCTTCCAAGCCAGAAACAACAATCTTGTAAAGCTGCAATGCAATGTCATTTGCGAATGCATTGCAAAGATTGGCTGTAAGCTCCCCTTTAAAGGGCATTTGCCATTGGCCTGCAGAGATCCTTCTTTTCCCTCCCTCCTGTTGCCCTGGAAACCAGAGCAAATGGTGGGAAAGAGCCAGAAGCAGAAGGTGTTTCCCTTTAAATTTTAATCCCCCACAAGCCACTATTTGGTATTGCCAAATATACCTGAATAAAAGCTGTATAATTTCAGCTTTTATTCGGAATTCTGTATTTGGTAGCTGAATCAGATTCTCAAATAGGATTCAGCTTGATAAATACCTAATACTGATAAGGCATTATTCGGGTATTTATTCATCTCAGGTTATTCATCCCCTAGTCTGTGTGTGCTGGGCAGTGGGATACCATTCAGGCAACTGAAAATTATATATGTGGAATGTTAATTGGAAGAAGGGAGAGTAAGTTTAGTATCATTGGTGCTATTGAAATTATAATGTTAGAGCTGTATCTTCTAAGCCAAATAAGGGGGCTTGGTTTCTCTGATGCCCAGTTGCTCCTTGTTTCAAGAGGGCTGCATTAAAAGACTTTGGCCCTTGGAGGACCAGAAAAGCTAGACTTTGCTTACCACAGCGTTGTATGAAGCAAGAACCGGTTGCTTAACTGAATTCAAGGGCATGATCTGCTGCAGGTCTCTGTTCTCTGCTACACCCATATGCTTGGTTAATCTTGTTGTACCCTTCTATACACTGGAGGGCTTTAACTTAAAGACATTTACTAGTTTACCTTGTCTTGAGAATTTGCATGTAACATTTATAGGCTGCCTTTGTTTCTTCTGGTGTTCCTGGGACTCACACAGGCAGCCACTGCTAGCATTGCTGTTCCCATCCCATTAGCCATAACTGGCAATGTTGATGGCTTTCAAAATTATTGGAACCCCAAAGTGTTACAGCAGCAGCCTACTTTTCTATTTCATGTGGCTTACAAAGAGTATCACTCATGTCTGACAACAAGGATTCATGTTGTGGCCCTTGCTGCTGTGGCCCTTGCTGGTGGAATTCTGTTGCCATGAAGACTTCCCAAATGCCTTGTTTGAACACCCTCTGGAAGTGGGTGGGCAAGATTAAAGGAACATGAAATGGAGGGAATATTGGCTAAATTTGATTTCTTTCTTTTAAATGCCCTTCATAGTCTCATTTATACTATTGCAAAATCCAGTTAAAAAGGATAAGAACGTAACATAAGAACATAAGAGAGAAGCCAATCTTGAATCAGGCCAGTGGCCAACAGTGGCCAACAGTGGCCAAAAATACCAGGTGCCCTCGGGAGGTCCAGCAGTGGGGCCGGGATCTTTTATTCACATGTTTAGAGGAATTAGATAATAATTTGGGTCAAGGATAGATCACTCCATGCATTTTGTAGAAGGGAAAATGTTACTCTTCTATGACACATAGTCCTGATGCTGGCACTTCATCTGGCCCCTCCTATCAAATAATTCAGGGGCTGCGGTGGCTCAAGTGGTTAAGGACACTGAATTGCAGACTGGAAGGTCGGTAGTTCAGCAATTCGACACCCGAGTGCTGCATGACGGAGTGAGCTCCCCTCTCTGATCCCAGCTCCTGCCAACCGAGCAGTTCGAAAGCAAGAAATGGCAAGTAGATAAATAGGTACCACATCAGTGGGAAGGTAACAGCATTCTGTGCACCTTGGCATCTAGTCATGCTGGCCACATGACCACAGAAATGTCTTTGGGCAGTGCTGGTTCTTCAGCTTGGAAACAGAGATGAGCACCGCATCCCTAGAGTCGGATTTGACTGGCTTTCAAGCAAAGAAAACCTTTACCTTTACCTATCATATAATTCATCCTAGCCTGCCCCACTTTTTGACTCTCCCTGGTGAGAAACAGAGGGGGCTTGTCTGTGCATGCGTGTGGGGTGTCCCAGCCCCTTGAAGGAAATCCTTTCTGTCCTAATCCCTTCCCTCAGGTTAGGGGGCTTTTCTTTGCTACCTGCCACGAGTCAGGGACTCAGTCCTTTCCCCCAGTGGCTTCCAATTCACTACAAGATGGTGGTTGTGTGTGTGTGCATTTATACGTGTGTGAGGACAAACTTTCTTCTCTGTCTCTTATCCCATGTTCCTGCATGGTGAAGAGACTAGAAGTATAGGTAAGCAGTCAGAGTACCCAGGGATTTTTTAAGACAGAGAGCTATAAAAATTAGGCATAAATCTGACATAAACGAAACACAGAAAAATGAGAATTAAGCAGAACATTGATAGAGATGTTGCAAATTGTTGGAAAGAAACTGAAAAGAAATTTGGTAATTGTTGTGTCCTGAGATCGGAGGGCTGAGCTGGCGAAACACTGCCAAGCTTCGCTCTCTGAGAACAATAGGGACTAGGTTCCTGAGCTCGCCAGTAGTGAACCAATGGCAGCATTGGCGGGCGATTCAAACCCGCCAATAGGAATATAGGGCCGTCCCCCTAACTGTATATAGTTGGCCTCCGGCCGTTACTGTGTGTTCTTTGTCTTATGTGAAGTACGAATAAACGCGTCTTCTCTTATGTCGTCGTCCGAGTCATTAGGCCTGAAACCCAGTACTTTACAGTGGCGACGAGGATGGGATTCTAACGCCTTCTGTGACTCAATGAACGACGAAACGGACACCGCCGAGCAACGCATCGCTGACCCCGAGAGCAGCACCGCACCGCTCGCCGAGCATCGCATCGCTGACCCTGAGAGCAGCACCGCACCGCTCGCCCCGGCGCGCGCCGTTCCTGACAGAACCATGGCCGCTTCCCACGTAACACTGGAGCACTTCGACCAGTCGCAGCCAGAAACCTGGGACGCATGGGTCGACCAGCTCATCAGCTACTTGGAGCTCAACGAAATCCGCCACCCCGACCAGAAACGAGCGATCCTCCTGAACGCCTGCGGCACCCAAACCGTCCGCCTCGCCAAGAGCCTCTTGGTGCCCCGCACGGCCTTGGAGAGCTCGTTTGGGGAAATCCTGGACGTCCTAAATGGCTACTTCAGCCCCCGGCCGACCTTCCTGGCCAAGAGGATGGATTTCCAGAGGCGAGTCCAGACCCGAGGGGAATCCATTGCCAACTTCCTAGCCGCGCTAAGGGCGCTAGCCGTGGACTGTGGGTTTCCGAAGGTGGAGGACAACCTGCTGACACAGTTCGTGTGGGGCCTGGCGGACTCCAAGCTGCGGCGCAAGTTGGTGGGACACTGGAAGCTCACCTTGGACGAGGCCCTCGACGCCGCCACTGCCCACGAGGCCGCAGAAGGGGATCGGCCGGTCGCGGCCGCGCAGGTGGTTGGAAGGAGCCCAAGCCCCGGAAACGAAGAGACGGACGAGGTCTGCGCCCTCAAACCCCAACAACGCCGGCCGGCGCCGTTCCAGCAGGCCAACAGGGAGCAAGCCAAGTACTCCGGCAACCGAGCCGTCTGTGCCAGCTGCGGGGAGGGCCACGGACGGAAATCCTGCAGGTTCCGGGACGCTGTCTGTCACGGGTGCGGAAAGCAGGGACACCTCGCCCGGGTCTGCCGGTCCAAGGGCTCCCGGAATTCGAGATCGTCGGTCCCCCAGTACCGCGCATCGTCCACCGCACACGAGACAACGGAAGAGGTCGCCGAGTTGTACCACCTCACCGACCAACCACTACAGGTACTTCGCCTCCCCAACCCCCAACCTTTCCTCTGCCCCGAAGATCCAAGTAACCGTGCGGATCGAGGGGTCCCCTGTTGCATGGAAGTGGACTCGGGATCGGCGGCGTCCATCATTTCCCTGGACACTTTAAAAAGACTTTGCCCACTAGGGGGACCCCCTCTACGTCCATCGCCACTAAGCTTGGTGGACTTTCAAAAGAACCCTGTCCCCATCCGGGGAGTCGGCACTTTCCGAGTGCAGTACCGAGACTTTGAGGGGAAGTTGGACTTGGTGGTGGTAGAGGGAAATCTCGCGAGTCTCCTGGGGCGGGCGTGGTTCGAGGCCCTAGGCATATCGATTGGGGGAGTAAATAAATGTGGGGTGCGGGACTGGGGGCGGTGTGCAAGGAATTCCCAGAGGTCTTTGACGGGAAACTGGGATGTTACAAAGGGCCCCCGGTGTCGCTCCACTTAGACCCCACCGTGACGCCCATCCGTCGGCGCTTCCGCACCGTGTCCCTGGCCCTCCGCCCTAAAATAGAGACCGAATTAGACCGGCTGGTGGCCCAGGGAGTCTTAGAGCCCGTCCCGAACGCTAGATGGGAGACACCGATAGTGACACCCGTCAAGCCAAACGGGGAGATCCGCATCTGCGCGGATTATAAGTGCACTATTAACCAGGCACTCCAGGCGCACGCATACCCCGTACCAGTGGTCAGCCATGTCCTAGCAACACTGGCAGGGGCGCGCATATTTGGAAAGCTGGATCTCGCACAGGCGTACCAGCAACTCCCGGTAGATGAGGCCACGGCCGAGGCACAGACCATAGTGACCCACCGGGGAGCTTTCCGGGTGAAGAGGCTGCAGTTCGGGGTCAGTGTGGCCCCAGGGATCTTCCAAAATCTAATGGACGATTTGTTAAAAGGGATCCCTGGAGTGACGCCGTTCTTCGACGACGTCCTCATCGCCGCGACCACCCGGAAAGCTTCGCCGCCCGCCTCCGAACTGTATTGGAACGCTTCCAAGCCGCGGGGCTGAAAGTGAAGCGGGAAAAGTGCCTCCTCGGGGTGCCGGAAGTAGAGTTCTTGGGATACCGGGTAGACGCATCAGGCCTGCATCCGGCGAGGGACAAAGTGAAGGCCATCGTGGAGGCCCCCGCCCCGAAGTCCAAGGCCGAGCTCCAGGCGTTCTTAGGCCTCCTGAACTTTTACCATTCCTTTCTCCCACACAAAGCCGCCGTGGCCGAACCCCTACACAGGCTGCTGGATAAGGCGACACCTTGGGCATGGGGGAGCGAGGGAGGAGGCGGCGTTTCGGGGGTGAAAGCCCTCTTGATTTCAAACGCAGTATTCGCGCACTTTGATGAAAAGCTCCCGGTCATCCTGGCGTGCGACGCATCACCGTATGGGGTCGGGGCAGTCTTGGCACACAAGCTACCGGATGGGAGGGAGGTCCCGGTGGCTTACTACTCCCGCACGCTGTCCCCCGCGGAGCGCGAACTACGCCCAAATCGACAGGGAGGGCTTGGCACTGGTGGCGGGGGTAAAAAATTCCACAATTTTGTGTACGGGCGGCCCTTCACGCTCGTAACAGATCATAAGCCGCTCCTGGGACTGTTCGCGGCGGACAAACAAACGCCGCAAGTTTTGTCGCCCCGGGTGTTGCGCTGGTCCTTATTTTTAGCGGGTTACCAATACCGACTGGAGCATCGGCCGGGCAAGGCGCTGGGTCATGCCGACGCCTTGAGCCGCCTACCGCTGCCGCAGACAGGGGAAGATCCGGCCCCAGCCCCCGCTGTCTTGCTGATGGAGGAACTGCCAAACCCCCCTTCAGGCTGCAGATGTGGCCGCCCGCACGTCCCGAGATCCCATTCTCTCCCGGGTCCTAAACTGGGTGGTGAGGGGGTGGCCAGCGGAACAGACAGGGCCAGAGTTCACAGCGTACAAGGCCAGGCGGGAAGAGCTGTCCGCATTGAAAGGGTGTTTACTATGGGGAGACAGGGTGATCATTCCGGGGCCCATGAGACAAGGGGTGCTAGAAACGCTGCACGAGGCCCACCCGGGCATCGTACGAATGAAAGCTCTGGCAAGGAGCTACGTGTGGTGGCCCGGGGTGGACGCAGAAATTGAATCTTGGGTCAGAGGGTGCACACGATGTCAGGAGGTCCGCCCCAATCCACCGAGAGCGCCAACCCAAAGCTGGGAGTCTACCCACAAGCCGTGGTCACGCCTGCACATAGACTTTGCGGGGCCGTTCCAGGGGCTCCAGTTCATGGTAACGGTAGACTCTTATTCAAAATGGGTGGAAATAAGCCCAGTGTCTACCCCCTCTACCAAGGCGGCAATAAGGGCCCTGCGGAAGATATTTGCAACGCACGGGTTACCCGACACAATCGTGTCGGACAACGGGGCAGCATTCACATCTGCGGAGTTTCAAGCGTTCCTCGAAAGGAACCTCATCAGGCACATACGATCCGCGCCTTTCCACCCGGCAACTAATGGACAGGCGGAGAGGACGGTACGCACCGCCAAAGAGGCCCTGAGCCGCATAACGGGGGGGACTGGGAGTTCCGGCTGGCCCGCTTCCTTCTCACATACCGCACCACCCCAAACCCCATCTCCGGACACTGCCCCGCAGAACTATTAATGGGCCGCCGCCCTGCCACTTTATTAGACAGACTCCACCCGGACCGAGCCCCCGAGAGAAAGCTGGTCGAGAACAGGGAGGCGCCCGGAGCTTCCTACCGGGGAGACCCTGTCTACTTCCGGAACTACGGAGCGGGGCCGCAGTGGGTGGCAGGGCGCATCCTAAAACCCACCGGGCCAGTGTCATACGAGGTCCTAACCGATGGGGACCGGGTCCTCCGCAAACACATCGACCAGCTACGGAGGCGTCAAGACCCCGATAGAGAGATCGAGTTACCGGGAAATGCCGCCCCTGCCCCATCATCCGATCAACCGCAAGCACCGACAGCGGAGCCAGCGCCAGAGAGTCCACGGAATCCGGAGGGGGCCCCGGTAGCAGCTGAGCCGCCGCCGCCGCTGCCGCCACCGTTGGCCCCGGTAGCAGCCGAGTCGCCGCCGCCGCTGCCGCCACCGTTACAGCCGCCACCGTCACCGCCTCGGCGACTTCCAGAGGCCCAAGCTCCGTGTGCGGGCGGAACAACCGATAGGGGCCCCGCCAGTCCGGTACCGGCCCCCCGACGTTCGCTAAGAGAAAGGAGGCCACCAGCATACTTAAAAGACTACGTCACCTGATAGGGGACGAACCATGGGGGAGGGGTGTTGTGTCCTGAGATCGGAGGGCTGAGCTGGCGAAACACTGCCAAGCTTCGCTCTCTGAGAACAATAGGGACTAGGTTCCTGAGCTCGCCAGTAGTGAACCAATGGCAGCATTGGCGGGCGATTCAAACCCGCCAATAGGAATATAGGGCCGTCCCCCCTAACTGTATATAGTTGGCCTCCGGCCGTTACTGTGTGTTCTTTGTCTTATGTGAAGTACGAATAAACGCGTCTTCTCTTATGTCGTCGTCCGAGTCATGAGGCCTGAAACCCAGTACTTTACAGTAATCTTAAATTGACTGATGTTTTACCTCAGTGTTTCCCTCCTGGAAATGGGCTCTCAAGGCATCAGAAACTTAACAAAGACTGTTCTACAGCCATGGCACAGCCTACGTCTTCCCATTCCTTGCCTTCCTTGGCACACATTGCAGAAGCAAGTAGACCATTCTAACTCTTCACCCCCAGCTCGGGAGTTTCTCTGTGGTCCCAAACAGAAGTCTTCCTGCTGAGACCCTACTGACCAATGATCCCCCAGTTCTGATAAGACTTTTGTATGACACCTGAGCACTTCTTTTACACCCCACCCTTCTCCCCAATGGGGACTCAGAGTGGCTGACATCATTATCATCTCCTCCATTTTACCCCCACAACAACCCTATGGGGTAGGCTAGGCTGAGAATGTACGACTGCCCCCCCAAGGTCACCCCAGCCAGCTTCCATGGCAGAGTGGGGATCTGAACCTGGATCTCCCAGATCCTACTCAGACCCTACTCAGACCCCTGCACTATGCTGGCTTTCACCATGGCTGGCAATCTCTCCTAAACAGCTGCCTACAGAGCTCTCCTCTTTTCCAGGGCATCCGTCATTCTAAATCTGTCTTCCTGAAAGGCATATAACTCCCCGCCTTCACATATCTCCCTTCCAAAGTCCACCAGTAGTACCTACCGACTGTAGTAGCCATCTTCAAAGAGAAGGTTAGAGAAATTCCGGTGTGCTCGACAGAAGCCACTGTGGACTCTGAGCCAGGGCTTGTAATCCCTCTGGTAAGTGCTCGCATCCGTCCCACTAATGAAATCTATGGAAAGGTCAAATATCAAGTCATCACACGGAGCACGCACACAACTCAAATGTCATCTGTTGTCTTGATGGGTTGACATGATTTTCTGTATTTTTTTTAAAATACTGGCTTTATGGCTCTCCATGGCATCCAGCAGGGATGGGACAGGTTCTGAATATGCTAAGCTCCTCTGAGCTGTTTGTTTTACTTCATTCAACTGACCTTCTGGAAATGCAGAGCAGCCCAGGTTCAACTTCTTAATCTCTTGAGCTTGTGTGTGACGGGCTCTCTGGCTCTCCAACATAAATTGTTGATAGTTGTCCCAGTTCTGACCCAGTCCATGCTTGACACAGGGAACATCTGGGCTCCCTGAAAAGGGACAGACGGCACTGTAGGGAAACTATGACTGTCATTGTTAATGATGATGGTGGTGGTGGTGGCACCTGTAGGCTCTTCCATCCAATGGAAGGTCCCCAAGGCAGTCATCAATCACAACATAAAACAAGCTTTAAAATACAAGTGAGTATACATAAAACATTTAAAACAACTAATAAAGCATGCGAACATATAGACGCATTTCATAAACAGAGGAGTCTTCACCTGCAGGTGGGAGACCAGGGATGACGGGAGACAAAGAAGTCTCAAAGTTCTGGAGCTACAACTGAGAAGGCTCTTTCTCAGGTTACCACCCACCTGACCTTAGATGGCAGGGGGCACCTAAAGTGGGTGACGACTCTGGTGACGACCAGAGTGATTGGGGAGGTTCATATGTGAGTAGGTAGTCCTTAAGGGATGCTGAGGCTGCAAGCCTCATTAAACATAAGAACATAAGAACATTAGAGAAGCCATTGTTGAATCAGGCCAATGGCCCATCTAGTCCAACACTCTGTCATACAGTGGCCAAATATACCAGGTGCCCCCAGGAGGTCCAGCAGTGGGGCCAGGACACTAGAAGCCCTCCCACTGCTGCCCCCCCAGCACCAAGAATAGAGTGAATCACCTGCCCCATTGGGCTTTAAAGCTTAACACCGGCACCTTGAATTGGGCCCAGAAGCAAATTGGGAGCCAGTTTAGGTGAAACAAGGTTTGAATGATATGGTTCCTATGGCCCACTCCAGTCAATCTCTTGGCTAAGGCATTCTGTATCATTTCCAGACACTCTTCAAAGGCAGCCCTATGCAGAATGCATTGCAGCAGTCTAATTTAGATGTTACCAAGGCATGCATCACAGGCCAGGACTTTTCTGCCCAGGAAGGGCCACCGTTGGCTCACCAGCTGAAGCCGATGAAAAGTGCCGCTGGAAGAGTGCCACTGCTTATCCAACGAGAGGCCAGGGTCCAGCAGGACCCCCAAGCAATGAGCCTGCTCCTTTAGAGGGACTGCAGCTTCACCCGGAACAGCAGACAATTCCCAGGTCAATCCTTCCCTCCGCCAGCAGGAGTTCTGTTTTGTCAGGATTAAGTTTAAGCTTTTTAGCCCTCATCCATCCCCAGGCATCACTTCAAGGGCTTTGCAGCATCCCTGAGATCTGCTGGGAGTACAAGATAGAACTGAGCCCAGATCTCAGGGACCACGTCTCCAAGAGGCTTCACGAGGATGCTGAGAGGCACGGGACACAGGAGGGATCCTTGAGGGACCCCAGGGGTCAAAGGCCAGCCAGCATCACACTCAGAAACCTGCCCTCTGGGGAGGGCCCAGACTGGCTGGGATGTTCATGTTCATCCACCCCTCCCCACCTGGCGTTTGTGCCTGGGGGCTGCCCACGTGGCAAGGCCCTCTGGCCCAACCCGCGGAAGAGGAAACGGAAGGAAACATCCGGTGCTGATTTGGACGGTGCATCTCTGCCCGACAAGTATCAGGATGCTGGAAAATCCCCCTTGCCATTTCTGGGCTCAGATTGAATGCTTCAGGATCATCAAATTCGTTTGAGCTAATCCAAGACCAGTTTCAGCCACATAACAGCATCTCCCAAATGGCTTGCACCTAAGAGATTTGTCTTCCCATGTTGGGATACCTGAGCTCGGGAGCAGGCATATGTGGTTTTTGGCTTGGTGCTCCCCCCCCCCCGTTTTTTTTTCAATTTGTTTTTTTTGGGGGTTAGTGCATCATAATATCCAAGAACACTGATCTGCCCCTGTGGAAAGGCCGTACTGTTTCAGAAGCTCTCTTGCGAGTGGAGGACTAGTAGCTTGGAACAACTCCAGCTTGCTGTTTCCCTCTCAGTCAGTTCTGCTTTTCTACAAAAAGTCTAAGGCAGCAAAGAGCCACCAAACTACAATCTAGGGATGGGCATTTTCCAAATTTTGCCCTGGACCGAACTGAACCATACTGATTCCATTCGTACAGTCGGTTCGCGGTTTGCGGACCGGTCCGGATGCAGAAAAGACCCCCAGGGT
>JAPDNY010000121.1:0-117474 GCA_029375565.1 Gekko gecko | reverse complement strand
GCTGCATGTTGATGTGCACATAGTCACAGGCTGTTCTGACACAGATACAAGCTCTTCCCAGGTATATGACAATGGATTCTTCAACAACATCAAACTGGCACTGGCTCTCTATGTTCTTCATAGGGGCCAAACAAGGGTGATGTGGTTCTAAGGCCTTGTCTTCACAGATGAAGCCTAGCTTTTCTCTGTGTGTGCAGCCTTCTACATTAATAGTTTGCCAACTAGAGAAGTTGGTTTTGGCCCATCTATTGCTGTCTCTGGCATACAGCACCGTGTTGTGGCCTGTTTGCAGGCCTAGTGGAACCACTGGGTAGGCTGAGAAGGTCTTTCTGGCTATCTCTATGACTATAACAAAGTTTAAAGCTTGTGTGGCCTGGTCATAGGCTGCATTGGCTAGTGCCCACTAATGTTCCAATTCAGCTTCACTCTTAGTTAGATTCTTTTTGAAGAGTTCTCTGATGTCTAAAGGAATGACCCCATCCATGGCCTGTTTAATCATGCCCATAGCAGTGATTATATTTATGGTCTGTGCCTGAGTGCAGGCCAGAGCCAAGGAAATATTTCTCTGAAGGGATTGGATGCCTCCAATCAGTGTGCTGAAGTCTTTCTCTATAACGTGTTCCCATGTCTCTAGGAGTGGGTTAGTGGCATGCTGGATGTCTGAGAGTGTCTCAAAGGATTGTATAATGGGGACACTCATTTTAGAGATATCAGAGGAGACTCTTGAGGCCTTGTTGGCTATGATTTCAATATCTGCTGCATCTAGGACTGCCATATCTGCTCCTACAGGGGCGACCCAGTCTGACAGGCCTCTTTTGGGATGTTTGTGGAAGTCTCCCAGTTTCCAAAGTACAAGCCAGTTGTCCCAGCCTTGCTGGGTTGGCTGTAAAAAGGGGGCACAGGCTGCATGGTTAAAAGAAGTTCCCAGGCCTTTCAAACTCACACTTACTTTCTTTACAGCCATTTGAGGCTGCATCGAAACTGTTTCTCTCTGATTGAACTTTAGGGTGTGGGATCCTACTACTGGGTAAGCCAGTTTGCTCAGGGTGTCTACATTTTGGATTAAAGGATCAAAACTCAGGAAAGTCTGATTTATTGATCCTAGGGTGAGAGAGAAGTTGCCCTCCTGATAAGGGACTTTAATGACTAGGATTCCTGTAGAGTTAAAATTGAACTCTTTAGAGTTGTTTGTACAAGGGGAGCCAGTCAAGCCAACCATCCAGTCAGGTGGACCTTGCTGGAACACATTGGAGGGATGCAGGTGCCAGCTTAAAGGGGTCCAGGTTACGTTAGGGAAGCTGTAATTTGTACCTGCAGGGTCTGTTAAAGTAATTGGGAACTCTGTTTCCATATTAAAAAGGTGATGTGTTCCTATGGAGATAATTATTTGTAACGGATCTCCTACATTACAAGCTGCTGCAGAGACCGTGGCTACTTCACAGGTGGAAGTATCTTCTAAAGTAGGTGGTGGGAGGTTTGGATATCTGACTTTGCGTAGCAGATAGACCATCTCCTCTATTAGGTTTCACCCAGAGGGACAAAACTGTACTTTTTGACCAGTGGCCTCACTGGTGCAGTTAATCAGGAGAGAGGGTGGACATATCTCTATGTTCTGGTGAGTTCTGAAATGGTATTGTATAGAAAAAATATTTCTCTGATTCAGTGAATAAACTCAAATGGTTGAGCTGGGAACAGACTCCTAAAACTTTCACACCTGACCAGATGGCAAGCACAAATGGCAAGCCTGGTTCTACATTTCAAAGGACACTTTGACACCTTAAGGGGACAGCGTAGACATTCAGTCTCTCTCCCACACTTCAAAGCCTAGCCTACGTGACCCATCGCATGTAAGCTAGGGTGGGCAGTTGCAAAGTAGACATGCCTGTCTGCTCTGGCATGATTGGGTACTGGCCATACTTAATTATGACAGAGGTAGGTGGAGAGTTGTCTTTGGCCTATCGGAAGGCACCCAGAACTGTCTTGGAAAGAGGGCCCCTTTCTAAGAGTGAGTCTCTGTATGGATTACAAGCTGGCAACTCTGAATTTTGCAAGGGGGGCAGCACACTGACTGTGATTGCCCATTGCAAGCATGGATTTCATCTTTAAAATCCCTTGGAGAAGGGACTTCGCTTGAACTGTTATCTACACCAAGGATCGGTAACTATGATGCTTCTTTATGTTTTAGTCAGAGCGCTATAAAGCTCTAGGACTGTTTCTTATTTTGTATCCTAAGTAGTCTAATCAACCCTGATTGTTCCCTGGAAGGCCAGATCCTGAAGCTGAAGCTCAAATACTTTGGCCACCAAATGAGAAGGGAGCATTCACTGGAGAAGACTCTGATGCTGGGAAAGATTGAAGGTCAAAGAAGAAGGGGACAGCAAAAGATGAGATGGTTAGACAGTGTCATTGATGCAACGAACATGAAATTGAGCAAACTTCAGCGGACAGCAGAAGACAGGAGGGCCTGACGTAATCTGGTCCATGGGGTCGCGAAGAGTCGGACTCAACTGTGCGACTGAACAACAACAACAACAACAAGTAGTCTTATGTCTTATAGTGTGGTATTTAATAAAGATCTTACATAGAGTAATCTGATCTGGTTTGGATCAATATTGTACCTGAACTCTAAGGCTAAATTCCAGAGCCTTACCTGCTCGTCTGAAAGCTACTAGCGAGTGTTAAATCATTTGCCGCTCTACCTCAGAGCTGATAAGCTGCTCAGTTCCAAGAACCAGGAAGGAGGGGGGGACCTACCCTCCGGGCTGGTTGGGAACGTTCTTAACAATAGGTCCTGGTGGCAGAACACTGGTGTTTCAGTGCTTTTACAAAGCATGAGGGGTTGGCTCGTTCTCTCACTCCTGAAGGGGGGTGCAAGGAACAGGGACCCAGTGCTTGTTGGCAGCGTCTGGACCCTCTGGACCTGTGGGCGGAGAGTCTAGATCCTGTACATGGTGCTAGCGTCGGGATCTGGTACACGTGGTCAGTGTACCAGAATCCTGTACAGGTATGCCTTCGGAGGGAGCATGATTCTCCTTTCATACCCAACCAGGACACAAGTTAAATACCTCCTGGGCATGTGGGCTCCCACACACCTCCATCTGTGCAGGGTTGCATTGTGAGTGGTTGGCTGAGTGGCTTGACCCTGCCCTACCAGTACTAGCACTACCCACATTAAACAAAGCATACTTACCTGTTCCAGGTGCTGCAGGTTTTTTCTGTAGCCTCCTGTAATGCAAAGGATTAGGGGATTTGTAGGGTGGCCTAATTATACATGCTACCGTCGACCCCCATATAACAACGTCGCAGCATGTGTGCCCACTTTGCTATGGGTTAATAAAAATTTATTCACTCAATTTTTGGAGGTTCCCGCATCATGGTAACCGACTATTCCAGTTATAAAAATAGAACAAAAACATACACACACACACCCCGAACCCTAGGAATGGCTTCGGCTGTTCCAAGGTGGAGAAATTCTGTTCAGTGATTTGTTGCTGAGTAGGAAAAGTTTCCCCGGCTACAGTTGCCAGTTAGAAAAGGTGGCTTAAGAAACCCTTGTTGGCAGGCAGACTTTGCTGCCCTATACAATGGCTGTTGCTAGGTAGACTATGGTAGAAAAACATGGGGAAAATACTAGAGATGCTGGAAAAAGGCAGAATAATACTAAAAAATTCAGAAAAAAATCAGAGAAATATGGAAAAATACAGGAAAAATCAGGAAAAACACTATAAAAATACAGAAAAATACAGGGGCATCAGGAAAAATTATTTAAAAATTAGAAAACATTAAAAATTGACAAAAATCCCTAAAAATTCCAGAAAACCCTTTTTTGACTCAGAAAACTGTCTTAATAATTCCTAATTACTAGCAGCTTTCAGTAAATTAGTTTAGAGTGTTGTTATTGGTTTCCTTTCTCTCTTCCTTTTTTTACCATTGTCTCTACCGTCCCCCCTTGCTTCCTTTGACCACATGGTCAAAAGGAAACATTTCTAGAGGGCCATAAAGGTTTCTGCAAGCAAGAACAGGGCTGGGAACTTGAGTGGGTCAGCAAGGGAGATCTGCCTGATTGGAACTGTGGTCTCAGGGGCTGGCAGGGAGTTGCCAGCAGGATCGGGAGGACCTGTGGGTGAAGTGGGGACCAGGTCACCTTTCCAGTGTTTAAGTTAGAAGGAATGGAAAAACTTATTCCAAACCTCCCCATGCTTGCAAGGGATCGCGACCTTGTAGACCATAGGGCTGATGCAAGCGACGATGGGAACAGGACCTTCCCATTTAGTGGCTAACACATGCCTTTTCCTTGAGAACTTCCTATACAGGACTTGCTGTCCCGGGTCCAAGACCTGTGGGTTTTGAACCCAGCCCAGCTTTTTGTCCACTGCTAATTGACTCTGGCCCAGCATGCAGGCCACTTGAACATGGATGTGCAGGATCTCACTGAGGAGGTCTCGGACCCATAGGTCATTTATGACTTTGGGTTTGAAACCAAAGGGAATGTTTGCTTCGGGGAGATGCATTTTCCTGCCAGTCATTACCATGTGTGGGGAGTAGCCATGTGTGGCAGTAGTGCCCCTGATGGCCATAAGGATTATGGGTAGCTTTTTGTCCCAGTCCTTGCCTGTGGATTTAACCATTTTTCTAAGGGTTTCTTTTAAAGTGCGTTTAGTCCTTTCAATGGTGCCTGGTGACAGGAGGTGCCCGACTATATGGAACCGTTGTTGGATCCCAAGGGCACGCCAGAGCTCCTGGGTGACCTCCCCAAGGAAGTGCCTTCTGGGATCACTGTCGACAACCCTCGTGACCCCCCATCCGGCCCACATGTTATTAAAAAGAATCTTAGCTGTGGTAGGGCTGAGTTATTTTTCCATGGGAACGCTTCAACCCATTTTGAGAACAGATCAATGATCGTGAGGCAGTATTTGTTCCTGTGGGCTGTTTTGGGGAGGGGGTTGATGAAATCAATCTGTATGCGAGCCCAAGGTTCTTCAATGTACTGATGCTGGATGGGTGCTTTCGGTCTGGAGGGGTCGGCATTCACCATGGCACAAGAGAGACAGTTGTCTACCCATTGTGCCTGGCCATCAACTGACTTCCTTCACCCTCTCCAGAGTCAGGTCTTTCCTGCGGTGACCTTGTTTGTGCACAAATTGAATTAAATCTGCCCAGACTTCTACTGGGACTAACCAGTGCCTTCCTCCAATTGAGTCTATAGCCCAGACTACCCCCTCCTGCTCCTCTATTTTGTGCTTGAAGGATGGGTCGCACCCCTCCTGGAGGAGATTAGTCACATCCACATCATTTTTCTGTAGTTCCCCCAGGTCTACAAACACCGGGGGAATTGAGGCTCGGTTGTGAGCTGCTACACAACGGGTGGTTACTGACTGGAGGGGGAGAGGGTTTTTAGCAGGGGGTAGTTCCCTCAAGGCTACCTCTTTAGCTAGCAGGTCTGCCTGATCCTTCCAGTAAGCGATCTCTGTAGAATATTTCTGATGGCTTTTCACGTGGGAAATCTGTGTGGGGGTTGTGCAGTCATGTAGGATGTCTACCACTATTAGCTAGACCTGCAGATGGGCTATGGGCTTCCCTTCACTATTTTTCCATCCCTGTTTGCTCCAGTGTGGGAGCCAGAATGTGGCAGCTTTGGCCATCCAGAGTCTGTGAAGATGGCCAAGGGGAAGTCTAGGGGCTCAAACTGTAAGACTGCATGGAGTGCTTCCACTTCAGCCGCTTGACTAGTGTGGGGCCTAGCAGCTTCCTGTAGGGTGGTGCCATCGTTAACTCGGATGGCTCCAAAGTCAGTTCTGGGGGACCCGTCAACATGGAAGGAGGAGCCATCACAAAACCAGCAGACAAACTCAGTCTGCCTGCCTTTCTCAAATGGCACTCCTAATGTTGCAGGCCAGGGTGTATGGTCTACTATGGGGGCAGTGGACACTCATGTTGATTCCCAGTTACTATGAGGCTGTAGGGGACCGGGGGTTTGTTTTGTTCCCGCTTGTACTCGATGCCATTATTGACTGGAACCAATATCCACTGAGCAATACGGACATTTGAGACCTGGCCGTCCTGAATCTTCCCGGATAAAATGTATTTGAGAGGATTGTGTGTCACTTGGACTATGATTTTTGCACCTCCAATTATGAACTCCCAATGGGTCAGGCTCCAGACTAGGGCTAGGCAGACCTTCTCACAGGGAGTGAACTTCATTTCTACCAGGGATAGATTTCAGGAGGCATAGGCAATTACACGTTGTGTGCCTGCTTGGTGCTGCAGAAGGGTGGCTCCTACACTTCTCTCCAATCTGGCCAGCTGAATGTAGTATGGCTGGTTGGGGTCTGGGTGTGCAAGGGCTGGGGCAGAGGCAAGGCTCTGGTTAAGGGCTGTAAATGCCTCCTGCTGCTCAGGGCCCCATTGCCAGGGAGTATTTTTCTTTAGTAGGGCACAGAGGGGTCGCACTTTGTCCGCGAAAGCCTCTATGAAATATCTGGAAAAATTGAACGTACCCAAAAGGGCTCTCAGTGAAGGTACATCAGTGGGGGCAGGAAGTTTGGCAATAACCTCCATTCTTTGTGTGTCTGGGGTCCTTCCATTGGGTCCCAATGTGAGTCCAAGATATTTCACTTGGGTCTGAACTAATTGGGCTTTTTCCCTGCTGGCCTCAAAGCCAGTTTCTTGGAGGAGGTTTAAAACTTCCTATGTGATCTCAGTCACAGTCTGCATCAGGGGCGTGGATCAAAATGTTGCCTCTGTACTGCCCTGACACTGGGTATTGGGAGTGGGGGCTGTGATTGGTGTATGTTACTGCCTGGATGGGCTCATCTTCCTCCCTATCTCAGGCTTTCTTATTACCTTTAGAGACTTTAAGCACACCAGTGCTATGGAGTAAGGTGGCCACACGCCTCATTTTTCGCTCTAGATTGTCCCAGCTCCCGTCAGTGATGTTAAGGGCTAGCTGGGTCTGCCCATGGAAGCCTTGTATTAGATCTTCCCTAAACTCATCTACATTGTAATCTAGGAGGCCTGTCTGAGGATCTATGTCAACCTTTTTGGCAAGAATGCTCAAGAGCTGCTTCCTGGCCATGTAAGCCTCGGGATCCTCACTCTGTCCTTGCTTTTTGAGCACAAACAGGGAGGCTATGTTCTGTTTTGGATAGAGGTACGCAAGCACTTTTCACATCCACTGGTATCTGTAGGCTGTGTTTAGGGAACTGGCAGTGACGGACGAATTAAGGGCCGTCAAATCGGCTCCCTTTGCACAGCACCAGGCTAGGAGAGTGAGATCTTCCCCGCTGATGCTTGTGTATGCTGTACTAACATCTGTCATCCACTGGATGACATTTTCTTTGGAGAGGGGGCCCACTTGCTCTGCTATTGCTTTGACTTCATCGGGCTTCCAGAGGCACGTTTCTGTGACCATCTGGGTGGTTATTTTATTGCCTGCCTTAGTAACAATTTTCTTTGTGCTGATGGGGTTTATGGTGCTTGGGGTGCCTCACCTTCTACTGACTTCAGGGTGAATGGCAGAAATTACTGCCTTTTGCAAAGCCATCTGCTCCTGCAGTGGCTCAATTTCCCTAGCACAAGTGTTGTGGTTTGCGAGCTCACGTTTGACCTGGGCTTGGTCCTCTAAACACTTAGCGACTTTCTGGGCTGAAGGGCTTCCTGGACCTTGGCCAGGGCTGCTTCAGCATTACAGGCTCACTCCGTGGCAGAGGTGGCTTCCTGTCTTGCCACCTGCATGGTATCTGCTAGCCCCTGCTTCTCTAGCATGAGGTTGAGCCTTTCTGTCTTTAAGCGGATGCTCTCTTCCTCGTAATCCCTACAGAGCTAAAAGAGCTCACTCTCATATTGGCTTCTCTGGTTCTCTACCTCCAGAGTGAGTTGGTCCACCTTTTTCTGGACCTCTGTGGTCTCTTCCACAAAGGTGAGACTCTTTGCCTCATACTCCGCACATTGGAGTGAGAGGGCCTTCTCATGTTGGGCCTTTAACTTCTCTATCTCTTGGCCATGTTTGGCCTCTTCACTAGCCACTTCTCTAGACGGGACACGTTACTCTTCATGTGGAACATGGCGGCTAGCCCTATTTACTTGAGGAAACTTTTAAAAATTTAGGGTGCCCAACCTGGGCTTTGTGCCTAGACCTACATGTGGACAGGGAATCTCTTTACCCCCCATCCCTGGACTGACCTTTCAGTCCTTAAAGGGCACTTAGCCTAGGCTTCTGGTTTTGGGAATGAGAGTGATGAGCTGCTCAATTCCATGATGGGATAACCTACAGAACCTGTTTATTGGGTTTTGAGCTCTCTCCTCTGACTGGAGAACCACTTAGCCAGTTTAGGTTTTGAGCTTTCCTATCTCTAGCAGGGATCACCTTTAAACCTTCAGGTTTTCAGGCTTCTTTGCCCTTGCTGGATTACTGCCAAACCAGCGGGTTTCATGACAATATGTCCTAATAAGCTAACCTCCAAATTTACACTTAATTATGCTCTAGCTGTGAGACAAAGCAAAATGGCTTCCTGAGACAGGAAGGAATGCAGGGCCATGGCTCTTTACCGAGTGGGGCTCCCTCAGGTGTTCTAATGTGTTGCTTGGGTGGAAAAGAAAAATGGCATGGGGATTGTGGCATAGAACTAATTCCCTGCACTGTTGTTCTCGGATCCCACCCACAAGATAGACCACAAGTTGGCTTGAGATAGCCTTAGGACTTCACGTGGGAGGCCCCAATGCATTTGGCACACCAACCACTCACTGGCTTTCACCTAGCAGCTGGGGCTGGGGCAGCTGACCTCCACATCACTGAAGGAGAGAAAGGGGAAGCCTCCCACAACAGAGTGCTTGCTAAAGCCAATCACGCAGACAGCAACCTTTCATACAAGCCTGCACTAATACTCTGGAAGGGTTTTTCCTCTATGTCTGCCCGTCCAAAAGACACGTGTCAACTTACATGTACATTCAGGGTGATGTCTGCATTCTCCACAACTTTGTTAGCCTGATTGCTCATTATTCTTATCAAAATTGGGGAATTTATGAGCAGTTATTAATATGCAATCAGCTAAGGGAGCAATCACCTGTTTATACAGAGGTCCAGCCCTTCCAGAAATACCAGTAACAGACAAGGAGACTCTATGAAGTTGAAATTAAAGTTTTTTACTGGGTTTCTTCTTCACATACAAACAATACACAAGCACACACACAATTACTCAAGTCTAGGAGAATAAAGAGAAAATAAAGAGAAAATAAAGAAAATAAAGAGAGAGATTCAGCACAGTTGAATGAGCAGGAATTTGTTGGTGGGGTAATATTTACCCGTCCTCGTTGAATGAGCCATTCCAATGGAAGAATGGAGGGGAAGAAATGAAAATGGGGACATGTGACCTGAACCAGCAAGCAACACGTGGGTTCTCTAGCTGCAGATCTAGAGTTTAAAGATAGAGGTAGGGTATTGGGATAGCAAGCTGGACATAAGAGGGTCAGAGCTTAGATAGGGGTTGTCAAGAGGAGAGAGTGAGCATGTGGTCAGGTTTCCCCATTTATGTTGGGGTGTGGGGGCTGGCCATATCCCCTTGGTCACACTTCCTAGGTGGTCTGTCCCTTAAAACATACAATTGGCTGGAGGGAAGAAGGGAGGGGAACTAAGGAGTAGTCAATATTGAGTTCTAGAAATTAAACTGGAGTCTGGCACCTGGGTGGAAGTGGGATGAGTCATCGACCAAAGCCATTGTTCCTTGATGGCCTTAGCTAGGTCCTTGATGGGTGAGTGATTAGTTGCTAGGCAACCATGAATAGATTTTCTTTGGCTACGTGTAGCGTTGCAGGTGATGGGGGGGAAGAGGTCTCCTGCGTGTGTTGGAGAGATTTCCTAATGGTGATTTGGAGTCCTTTGTCCTCATGCCTTAGCATGGCATGGTTTGGTGCTTGGTGCATACGATGGAACTGGTCCATCTTCTATCAGGTAAAAGAGTGCTGGTAACCTTGCAGGGCCACGGGAGCAGCAATAAAGAAGGAAAGGTGTCTTTCTCTCAGGGTGCAGTCTCAGTCTGGCATCATAGTGGGCTACCATGTTGTACACTTCCTTCCATATGCTTTGCATGGTTCATACTTTATTTCAGTTCATAAAGGCATAAAAAGCCTTGCAGGACAACACTAGCCTCAGAGATAAGATAGGAGGTTACAACATGAAGACATAAATCACAAACAGTTGCCTACCATTGAGTAAATGTCTGCTATCTTTAGAGTTAGAGTGCCTTTGAAACCAATAGCTGAAAGGCATGTTAAGAAAATCTAATTGGTAAATGTAGTAAATGATAATGAAAACATAGTGAATCTGTAGTGAATAGGCAATAGGGTAACTGGAGATGAGAGATGATACATTATAATGCATGGTGTGTCTGTTAGAACTTTGGAGAACTTATTTTCAGAGTCTGGATAGGATCTCTCTCTGTTGTTCAAACTACTTCATAAATTCTTTTCTGCTGAAGTCCACTATCTCTAGTTGAACTCCTTGTTGGGACTAGGGATGTGCAAAACAACCAAAACCAAAAACAGTATTTTTCGGGGTCAGGTATACCAAACCCAAAGAAAATAGATATATACCAATATTCCCAAATCCCAATTTTGGCATTGTATTGTGATTCCGGAAGTCATTGGTATTGCCAAAAAAAGCTTCCATGCCTCCCTGTCTCCTTCCCTGCCAGTCTGTCAAAGTATTTAAAGTTTAAATACCTTCTCTTCAACAGGGAGTTGTACGGCAGGGGCCTCAGGACTCCACCAGTAGCCAAGCCCAAATAAAAGCCAAACAATATCAGCTTTTATTCAAAGGCAACTACTTCAGTAGCCGAATACAGATCTGTAATCTGTATTTGGCTGAATAAATACCCCCAAAATACCAATAAGGTGTTTTTCAGGTATTTATTCAGCTTGGTATATACCAAGCACGCACTCCTAGTTGGGACCCTCAGAATTTCCTCATCATCCACAAGTCAATATTCCCTCTCTTTTGCTCATTAGTGCTTCATGAAAGAGAAGAGTCTAGAAGGTGAACTATTTTCTGCTGCTGACTTCACAGTTCCACACTAGAATGTAGGAGAATTGTACCAATTTAGAAATTAAATCAAAAAGTAGCTGGGCAATAGAAGTCACAGCACTTCTCATGCGGACTTTTGATAGGGATCCCCCAAAATGAAGAGCAAAGCATCTTCTTATAAACAGCTGAACTCACTAAAGCTAATGTCCAAATTTCCTCTAACTTCAACAGACACCTACAATTTGTGTTTTGTATTCTGTATGCCTTTACTGGGGGATGCTTTGAAACACCAAGAGACAACATGTGCCAAGGAAAGGCTGAGCTCCAATGAAAAAGACACAAGTGATCAGTTACACTGTGCACAGGGGATTTGTAAGACTCACCAGCATATCTTCAACAATATCTTATATTAACTCAAAAAACAAGTAGTTGGCAGATATCCTGAACATCTTGTTGTCTAATGGTAAACTCATACAAACAAGGACTTTTTTTTTTTTTTGCAGACAATGGCTTTTATTAAGTGGAAATTGGAAAGGAGGGCACCACAGATCTCTGCAGGAGATTAATGGTAGAAGAGAGCTAGGGCACTGGCCACGAAGCGGACCAACTTGAGGAAGGCATGGTGGGTGGCAGGAGTTTAGTCGTTGCCAAAATCGGAGACCAGCACGATGATAAGGACATCACTCAGAAGCTTGAAGTTGTCTGGGTCACGGACAGCTGGACAAAAGCAAACCTCTCTGGCCCGGGGTACACCATGAACAAGCGAGCAAAGGCTTCTCTACGAATTGCCTCCACGTCGCTTTTGAGCTGGCTATTGATGGTAATCTGCTTCTCTTCTTCAGTCTGCTGGTCATCAGGAGCTCTGCTGCTCTGTTGTGGGAAAGTATGGAACTCTCAAACAGGATAGCGTGAGACCATAATACACAAGCTCACCACCAGTGTTTCACTCACAGAGAAGTCCACCATTCATCAAGAAATCTATTTGGCAGCCTCTATACCATGTTTGACACTTGCAATCAAACTGTGATCAAAACCTGAACATGTTCTACTTTCACCAAAAACTCAAGCACTTGGCAAACAGGCTGACAAAGACTTCTCTGTTGTTCAAAATACAACTATCAGTGGAACAGCAACATCAGCTGGGAGTCTGCTTCTGATCTCCTGCCCTGCTGGGACACAGCCATTGTTTTGTCCGGGGCGAATCAGAAGCTGATTCCAGATGATCTCTAAGAAAGCCTACTGTCTTCCATCCTTGGTAGAATGTAGAAAACTTCTCAGTTTCCCAGGGGGGCAAATAAAAGTACACATCCACTGATGGAACATCAATTGGGAGTCTGCTTCCGATCTCCTGCCCTAAAAATGTTACTGTGTCGCCAGCCCTGCTGGGACGCAGCAATTGTTTTGTCTGTGGGGAATCTGGTAATATGCATCAACCTGATTGGGTTAATTAACCAGCCATGCCTCCAGGGCCTTCAGGTTTAGGGGGCTGGGGCCATTTACCAAATGATTTGTAGCACCCTCCCCCCTGCTTCTTTTGCCTGCATCGTGGTCTGGTTCTAGGACAATTGGAGAATGAGTGAGAGCCACCACACATGGGGCACTCATGCTTGGACTGGCAAGCCTTCCTGTTACAGACTGCTTGGGAACCAAACTCCTAACAGAACTCATAGAGACTGGGCAAAGACTGGGTGCATTGCACCAGATGACCACTATCTTAGTGCTCTCCAGAAATTAGACGTGCAGGGGACATAATCTGTATCCACAACAGAGGGTGAACCTGGACCCCAAGGATCCTGTGTACCCCATCAGCCCCAAGAAGCAATGAGAACTGAAAGGCCATAATCCGGGTAGCTGCCCCACATCTGTGAAGGAGGGAGTTGATCTGCCAGCCAAGCCCACTGCTGCTGCAGAAGGGGCCTGTGATGAGGACGAGGGCCTGGTTTAAGATGCCTGGGGAGGTGTGCTGCATAACTCACCGGTGTGATCTGAAGTCTTTGCTGAAGCTGTTGCCATCTCTGCCCCAGCCCTCTGCGCAGGTCCACTGGCTCCAGCCGCTGCACTAGACGTTGAGACGGCAGAACTGGCCTAACCTCCTGATCCAGAGGGCCTTGCAACCCAATCTTCCAAAATAGGTAAGCATGTTAATACAGATACTTGGAACTGAGCATTGGAAGCAAACCATATCTGCTTCCCAGTACCCAGTGCTTTGCCAGCTGTTGCAGAGGGAGGAGTAACCCAGGCCACCTGCTCCACTGCCATCAGCTGTTCTAAAATGGCCTGCTGCACTATGTCTCCCTCATCTTCATCTGAAGCCAAGGCGGTGGGGGGCTACGCGTTTTGAGGGGGCTCTAGGTGCAGGCTGCTTGCCCTTAGCCTTGCCTGTTCCATTCTAGGGGGCCATGGCTAAAGAAAAGAAACCAAAATGGGGGAAGAATCAGACCCTAATGAACGATTGCTCACTAGCCAAATGGAAAGAGATGTTAGGCGCAGCTGCCCCAACTACCACGCCCTGTGCTGTAGGACCAGAAAGGGAATCGAAAGTCCTCGAAAGCACCACACCCGTAACCACTAGCCAGGCAACAAATGAAACCAGAGGGGGGAAGGGATACAAGCCTCTGGTGAGGTAAACAGTCCCATGGCAGGCAAACACAGGAAGGACCAACAAATTATTCATATCTCCCATTGAAATACCAACTAAGCCAACTATGCTTAGCCTCCAAGATCTGGGCTACCTTAGCTCCTTCAGGCCCAGAAGATGCAGAAAAAAGGGGGGGAGAGGAGACTCTAGGCCACTGTTCCCGTAAAGGGGCTTCCACTGGAGCAAATGTCCACAGGCAGCCATGAAAAGCCCAAGAAAACGCACTCTCTAGGTTACCAGGGAGGCCGAAGGTGCCCGCCCCAGCCAAGGCAGCGGAAACTAACCACCCCCATCCAAAAGCCCCAGGAGATTCCTGGAAGCCATTGCACCACACCTGAGGGCTGTGGCAAGCCCAGGGGCAGCGCAACCAGCCACCACTGAGAGCTGGCTACCATGGGAGGGCGGAAAGGAGCACCCCCTGGGCAAACCCCGAGGCCACCGCAGCAAGCCCCGCAGCTGCCAGATCACCCCTATCTGAGAACCGGCTAGCATGGGAAGGGTTGGGAGTACATCCTGAAGCTCCTGTACCAAGCCCCATGGTCATCGGTCACCCGTGGCCAAGCAGGCTAACGCAGGAGGAAGGGGTGAAAGCCATCCTTGTTGGGCTTGCCTGAGAGGCCACGCCGAGCCGCTGCCACCTTGAACATCCCAGGAGGCTGGGAATGTCCATGGTGTCAGAGATCACTGCTGCCAGTGTTGCCTCTAAGCTGAGTTAATGTGAGCTTTTTTTAGCCTCTAGTTCACAGATTTTTGTCCTAGCTCAGGAAGGATTGCCCCAGAGCAAACTAATTTATTCAGTAGCCAAGTCACTGGCTCACAACTTTAATGCCAGTAGCTCACCAAGGAGAATTTTTGCTCATAAGACTCCACAGCTTAGAGGGAGCATTGGCTCCCGACTCTGGCCCACCATCCACTGCAGGGCCCAGCCTGTAATGCAATGCTTCCACTGCCTCCACCGAACACTGGCACTGCTTCTAGTCCTGTAGACTGCCACCTAAGGCCGCTGCGCCAACTGTGCACCTGACAGGTGGGCCCCGGAACCAAGAGCTTGGGAGAGGGAGCAAGCAGCTCCTAGCTCTCCAAGCTCCAAATGGTGAATGAGGAGGGTGAATAGGGAGCCGGCCATTACACGCTGGATCCAACCCTTCAATAGACATGTGGTCAAGCCCACATGCCTGATCTTCCTCCTTCAAAGGCGGCAAAGGCCATATGGCTGTGCCATGAGCTGGTGGGGCTGAAATTTTGATTAGACTGAAAAGTGGCTTTATATTTTATTTTCATGTTAATTTGTTTAATTTTAATGTTACTATGTAGTTTTACAAATTGTTGTGACCCACCCTGAGCCCACTTGCGGGGGAGGGCAGGAGAGCAATCAGTCAAACAAACAAATAGATAAATCACTGATTTCCCCTGGGGAAGGGCATGTATGCTTGGGAAGATCATAATAATGAAGGCAGGCTTTGCTGGATCATACTAGTGGTCCATCAAGTCCAGCATCATGTTTCATACAGTGCACAATCGATTACTCTGGAGGGCCAGTAATAAAGGCCAAGGCCTACCCCTAGTGTCAGATTTTATTCAGTAGGATGGGAACTGCAGTCCAACAATTACCTCACAGTGCAATCCTCAATGGGAGTTACATCTCAAACCTCCAACTCTACCTTGGGAGATTCTTGTGAAAGGCTGAGTTTGGAAGGGGGGTAAGTTCAGCAGAAATACAATGCTAAAGCATCCAGCCCACCCCCACACTTGCCATTTCCTCCAGGGGAACTGATATCTGCATTCTGCTGATAGTGAAAATGGAAAAAAAACTTCAGACCCCATGTTTATATTGTAATCCTAAACAGATTTAGACCCCTCTAAGCACAGTGACTTCAATGATTGAAGGCATGAATCAGTTTAGGATGATATTGTCATGCTGTTCATAGTGACACTTTCGTAAATCTGTACAAAATTGGCAGGGAAAGTTACAACACACCAAAACACACATTCAGGTAATGCAGAAACAAGAAATGATACTTGTTCTTAGTGAAGAATATGTATCAAATCTCCATAAAATCTAAAGCAAATGGTGGTTACTTCAGAGTTTTGGATACATTCATTTATGTATTATATTCTGAGAAGATTGTATTCTTCATGATTAGACTACCATTCTATGGAAAATTTCTCTAGTCTACTCATAATGAACAAATGGACTTAAACTGAAAAACTCTGTATAGAACTACACTGCTGGTGCAATTGTGGAGGGGGGAGTGGTGGATGGTGAAGAGAGCCACCATTGGTGTTGTGGAAAACAAGTGAATGGCTGGGAGGTCCACCATTATTGCTGTGGGGGGAAGTGGGGAAGCATACAGGAGAGGTGTTGACCTTGCTGTGGGTAGCAGCAACAGGCTGGCTGGGAGAGTAAAGGAGAAACAAATAAAGGGTGATGGGGTGGGAAAGAGAAAGAAGTGACAAACATAGGGAGAGAAAAAGAAAAGGGCTGTTGTAAGGGAGGAAGTGATAGACTGAGAGAAGTAGGGGCAGGGGTCATTTCCTGCCGGTGTGCCCCAGAGTGGTGCTCTGGCAGTAGTGAGCCCAGGCCCTACCCCCCATCTTTTCCAGGTGCCCCATCATGGTGGGTTGGCAGGAGTGCAGGTGGGGAGGCAGACAGTCAGGCCCTCCTTTCTCCCTGAGCCTCTCCACTTTTGCAGAGAGACTCGGGGGGGGGGCATTTAAACTTTACACCCCATCTCTCTTCACTTCCCCCCTAGCCCGCCTTCGCAGGCTAGCTGGGGAAGCAAAAAAGGAGAAGGAGGCATCTTCAAAGGCCTCCTCTTCCCTTCCCCTGCTGGCCTGCCAAGGAGGGCTGGAGGGGGGAAGCAAAGCGAGAAGGGGTTTAAAGTTTGAATCCCTTCTCTCTAGAGTCGCTGTGCAGTGGTGGCATGATTTTTCCAGTGTATTCTATGAGACCACAGAATACAATGGAAAGATCATGCCACCTCTGCACCATGACTCTGGAAAGAAGGGGTTTAAACCCCTTCTCTCTTTGCTTCCCCCTCCCCCCGGCTTGGCAGGCCAGCTGGGGAAGGGAAGGGAGGCTTTTGAAGATGCCTCCTCCTCCTTTATTGCTTCCCCTTCTGATACACTACTGGTGATGTCAGGGGGTGTGGAATATGCTAATGAATTATGCTATTAGATGTATGCTAATAAGCTCCTGCACCTCTTTTTCTAAGAAATGACCCCTGAGTAGGGGTGAAGGCAAAAAGCAAAGGTGGGGGGATAGGATAGCCTTGAGTGGGGAAGAAGAAGGGGGATTGTCAGAGAAGGTGAGAGGGAGATTGATGGAGAAGGGTGGAGGCAAAAGAGAGGGGAGTTCAAATGATAGAGAAGGGGAAGGTGAGAAAGAGTGGAGAGATTGTCAGGGAAGGGTAAGGGGAAAATAGGAGGAAGACTGGCAGAGAAGGGGAGAGGAAGAAAGAGAGGTGTGGAAGATTGACAGAAGGGGAGGGGTAAGAATGAGAGGAGAACTTGTTAGAGAAGGAAGAGAGGGAAGGAAGAAAGGGGTGGGTGGGATGCACCCTCACCATTAGTTTCTTGCAGGAACCCACTGGTCAGATTCTATCAGTTTTGAAGAAGTATTTGGGATTCCTAGAAAACTCTCATTCTTTCCTTCAAAGCTCAGTGGCGATCCTAGAAAATGTTAATGAAACGTATCAGTTTTAAAAAGAGAAAAAGGTAGCCTTACCGGTTGCCCCTTGACATTTGGACAAAGGAGAAAGACAAGAAGAATGGTAGCAGAAACCTGAAGTTTCATCTTGGGTGCCTTTCAAACGTGAAGTCACTGATGCGAAGACTGGGGTCCATCAGCTGCTGTATTTATACCATGAATCTGCCCATAAATTCATAAGGCCCATACGTAATACCTGCATTGGCAAGAATACAGACCATTCTGCCAACATGGAAAGGGTAACTTCTCAGAACAGTGATTACAAGGGGGAAAACATCCTTGAGTTCGGTGCCAGCTTCAATCTAAAAAGTATGGTACATTATACTTGCCGAACAGTAAAACACACCCAAGGCGGCACAGAAAATGGTTGCATATGTCATGATACCAACAATGATTTGACCCATTAACTGTGGCTGATTGATGGTTAAATTGCCCTCCACCTATGGGTGCTTAAATTGTTTCTTGGAATATTGCAGGGTGCAGGAACAAAACTTGTGATGATAACTTTTTAAAAATTAGCTTAAGGGTATTGATGTGCTTTTCCAGGAAACTTGGTCCCAAACCCTGATTTAACCTGGAGGATTCAGATCCTTCTCTCTTCCAGTCTTTACAATTAATCCCAAAGGACATTTCCAATCAGGGTTCGCTTTTTTTGTTTCCTTGTGTTTAAAATCTGAAATCCTCACCCTACAATCACCCAGCCTGATGGAGCAAGATGTCACGCTTTATTTTAACAATCTCATTCTGATTATTGCTAATATATATTTCCCATCCTTCCTGGGTGTTTCGGCTCTTTTCCAATATTGGCATTGCCTTACCACTCACATGGGAGATTTGGAGGCGAAATTCTCCTCAGCTGAAATAATTCTAGCAGGGGACTTCAGAGAAGGAATAGGCCATGATAACTCAATCTTTTTTAAGGCTGTAGAAATTACTCAGAATGCTACCCTTCCTCCTATTCTTTCACTCACAAGGTATTCTAAAGATAGTCACACCAATCCGGTAGTCACACTCACTTTGTTAAGTTTTGTTTTCCACTTAATCAGGGCTCTTTTTGTAGCAGGAACTTCTTTGCATATTAGGCGCCACACCCCTAATGTAGCCAATCCTTCAAGAGCTTACAGAGCTCTTCTTACAGGGCCTACTGTAAGCTCTTGGAGGATTGGCTACATTAGGGGTGCGTCACCTAATATGCAAAGAAGTTCATGCTACAAAAAGAGCCCCGAATAGAATTTGGATTAACGGGCTCTCTATTTTTCCTAATTCTTGTGAGTTTCAGCAAAGGGTTGTAGTGTCATTGACTACCTTGTAGTTTCTCCACATTTGAAATCTTATGTATCTAATTGTATGGTGGGCAATTCCGCTATCAGTGATCATCTCTCACTTATATGTCTTCAGTTTGGTGTAGTGGTGAGGAGCGTAGACTCTAATCAAGGAGAACTGGGTTTGATTCCTCGCTCCTCCACATGAAGCTGCTGGCGTGAATGATCATATCAATAACCAAGGGGAACATCTATACTAAGCTGCGATTTCAAACAATTCCAAAAAAATTGGGACCATTGTTTTGGATACCTGTCATGTGGAGATTCCTTTTATGTCTGATATCCCTGGATATTTATGGTTTCATTATTTTCCTCCTTGTTTTATCAAGGCCCATCCTGTGCTGCTGAACTATCAGATTTCATTCTGGAAGACTTACCTGATTGGCCTCCAGTGACCCCGTATGAAATTGTAGATTGAAGTCAGGTAAGGCTTCCGACCCAGATAGAATTCCCCCCGAAATTTTAAAACTGGACCCTGAGTGCTGGGCTGTCCCTCTTGCCTCATTATTTACAGTGACTGGTAGAATGGGTTATATTTCCACAGCACGACTTAATGCCACTGTGGTCCCAATTTACAAAAAAGTTGACCACAGTCTCCCTTCCAATTATGGGCCAATTAGTCTGCTCTCTATACTGGGTAGATTATATTTCAAACACTTCCTATCCAAGCTTCTGCTTTGGATAACTCATCATAATGTTATAGGCCTGGAACTGCTGAGTTTCTGTAAGGGGAAATCCTCACTGCATCATTGTACAACCTTAGTCCACTTCACTGATAAGTACACCAAAAAGAGCGATTTAAAATTATATGTTGCCTTCTTAGACCTTAAGGGAGTGTTTGATTCTATTGACAGGGAAATTCTGTGCACCAAACTAAGTCATTTAAATATTGATAAGAGACTTTTTCTATGCATAAAGAAGTTATATCCTTGCACCGCCTGCCACTTCAAATGTTCAGTAACTGGGAAATGAACTGCCAAAATCCCACTTACCAAGGGTGTTAAACAGGGTTGCACTCTGGCTCCCTTTGTATTGAATTTGTTTCTTTTTAGCTGGAGTTCCAGTGTTATTCTATGTAGACAGTGCTGTATTGTTGTCTTGTTCCTGCATTGGCCTTAAACTATTCAATGAGAGTTTTCTTCTCAATCAACAATTTATATTTGAATTCTGAGAAATCAAAAATATAACTAGTTGCTAGATCTCAGAAAATGCATAAATGGGTAATCTCACCTGTTCACCCGCATGTCCCCCTGGTCCACCTGATGGCAAGATGGTTACTAGTCAGGACCAAATCCTCCCGAGCTGGGAGCTCTCTTTGGTAATGGAGTGAGGTGTCCCCTACGTAGAGAGTTGTCCCCAGCAGAGGAGGCCAACTGCAAAACTGTGGTTGGTGGCTCTCAAGCCTTCAGTGCTAAATGAGATTACTGCCTGCTCATTTATGATGTCACTAGGAGTAGAGGGAGGGTGGGACCATGTAAACAGTGCCCCTGTCCCTGTGTGGGTATTCCCCAGGCAGTGCAGAGGGGTCAGCCCTGCCCAGTAGTCACATTGCCTGTATGTGGAGGGATGGAAAAGAGAGAGTGCCACCCAGGCCCGTAGCTAACAACTTTTTGCCCAGGGGGCCCATGTTTTTCTCAGGGGGCCCACCGCCAATGTTCCCTCTAAGCTGTGGAGTTTTATGAGCAAAACTTCTACTTTGTGAGCTACTGCCATTAAAGTTGTGAGAGAGCAATTTGGCTGCCGCATAAATTAGTTTGCTCTGGAGCCATCCTTTGTGAGTTAAGACAAAAATGTGTGAGCTGGAGGTTACAAAACTGTGAGCTAGCTCACACTAACTCAGCTTAGAGGGAACACTGCCCACCACTATATGTTTGTGTGGTACTGCCATGCCATGCTTCTAAATAATAACTAAATAATAAATACAAGTGATTTATTGAACAAATGTTTCAAGTTTATTATTTATTATTATAATAATAGCCGACGTGATCGGGAACGAAATTTTTCTAAGAATATATCTATATTGATTTGGTTTGTGAGTGACTTCTCATATCCAAGCAGCACTAAACTGTTTTTCCGGAGATGGGACATTGTCAGCCTCTGTGGTTGCAGAACACGAGTAAGGCAGGAGAATGCTGACTCGCACGTAGCAGTGGAGGCTCCAAAAGTCACAGCAGCTGCAAGGACTTTGTATACATTGGGGAATGCACCTTTATGGGAAAATAGCACAGCAAGAGCATTGTGGATGCTGTTCTCTTTTTTCAGTTGTGGATTTGTTAGTGCTATGTTCCTTTTAATGAGATCTGCTTCTGCAGCAAAGTTATCCTCATTAACATGTAGCAATTGCAGGATAGGCTTTACTGCTTCCACCTCTAAAAAGGAATCTGAATTGGGAATCAGTGAGTCCAAAGCAGATAAGTATTCCACATTGCGACTAGAAAACCGAGTTTCAGCCTCTGAAATGGAGTAGTCATGGACTTCAATAAAAACCTGTTTTAGGCACATAGGAGAGGACATGTTGCGGCTGGTTCCGGCACTTCCTTCTACAATGAAATCCTGGAAATGTTTCTCCTTCCTTTTTCTTTTGACTCCCCTTTCCACTGTATCAACAAGTATTTCATTCTCCTCGCATATTGCAGCTGTTTTCCCCATAAGCTCTTCAAAGAGAGTGTCTGCTTTACTTCTTCTGTCTTTGAGGACAGAAATGCAAGCATTCACCACTTCAGCAGCTTTCCCTAAGTGCATGTCTTTGTCTTGCAGTGCTGCATTACCTGATTCAAATATAGACAACACTTCTTTCATTAGAAGTACTAAGAAAGCAAACCTCAAATTTGCACAAGTTGCATGTAGACCTGTTGCCTCCAATCGCAATTCAGTGCAAGCTGCGGCTTCACCCTCAGGATCTGCTAGGTCACGGAGCACTAACAGCACCTCTCTGAAGTTATCAGTTATGGCTCTTGCTGTTGCCAAATGTCCAGTCCACCTATGTTCTAAGAGTCTTCTGAGCTGAGAACCAGAATACAGTTGGTTCACTCGATGCTTTCTGGTGAAGTTGTATAAACTGTTACACGTGTCAAAAAACTGCTTTACAGTTAATATTTTTGAGCATGCACTGACAATCACAAGATGCAATTGGTGATTGTAGCAATGTATGTATGGTACCGTTTTACCTAGTTTCTCTTGAATTTTTTTTTGGACGCCACCAGACCTGCCCGACATAACACTAGCACCATCATAACACTGTGCCAATAGCTGCTTTGGATTAAACCCACAGTCAGGAAGAACTTTAAGCAGGAGATCAGAGATATAGTCTGGCGTTAACTGTGAAAGTTCATACAGACCCAGAAGATGTTCAGCCGGTCTGCCATCTTTTACAAATCTGAAACAACTGATAAATTTTCAGTACCACTTGCATCCCGAGTCTCATCAGCTTTTATGCAGAAGAAATCCACTTCACTGGTTCTGTAAAGGGAAGCAATTTGTTCTACCACCATTGATCCAAGGATAGAGATTACTTCATTTTGAATCTCTGGGGATTTTTAAGAAGCATAAGTGGGTATACTTGGAATGATTGCTTGAAGTTTTTCATCTTTGCTTATGGTATAAAGAAAGAGGGCCATGAACAGTCCATCAGGGCTGGTTTTCTCCTGCTCAGCTTTCTCACTAATTGAGCCATGACCCTCACTACCACGGAAAGACAGTTCATTTACAGCAAGGAACTGGATGGTTTCTGCTATGCTCTTTACATAATACCGATTCCTCATGATCTGTTCTGGCCCCAACATAGTATGAATTTCTTTCCCTCTTTCTGACCTAGCCTTTCGTTCTTCCCATCGTGACATTGCCAGTATATGGGTTTTGGATGTACAATGTCTACTGAATCCCTTCTTGGACTCTAAAGCAGTCTTCCAGTTACAGAAACCAGAAACTACAAATGTAGCATCCCCCTCACCTTCCTTGGTAAACTTTCTGCATGGAAGACAGAAAGCTTTGTCAGCTGAGACAGAGTATTCTAGCCAAGGATGGCCATCGTACCACCTGCTACTAAAATACCGCTCTCTGTTTCCAATTTTTGTTTTAGGGTAGTTTAGTAGTTTAGGTTGTGAGGGATTTTCTGCACCAAGATCTGTAGGGCAGGTTGGTTCCCTTCTGTGCATGAATGGCTGGGGTCCAGAAGGTGGCGGCTGGGGTCCAGAAGGTGGCGGCTGGGGTCCAGATCGCTTTTGTCCACCTTTAATTATGAACCTGTCCATTTCCTGACAATAAATTATAGAAGTTGTAAGACTGTTGGCAAATGAGAACCCAACGTATGCATTTTTCAAAAAATGTTTCACCAAATCAATACAGAAGGAAAGGAGAATCAGTGGAAATAGCCCCCCCCCCCCAGTCTTATAGAAACAGATGTGTCTTTCTCCCTCACAAACCTCCTCCCCCCCGCGTTTTAAGAGGGCCCAAAAATAGCCCTGAATGGATGATTTAGCCGCCCAGGCGCCGTGGGACTGGGAGACAGGCAGGCGGCGGGCAGTGGGCGGGGAGCCCAGGAGCAGGGAACAGGTTCACCGCCACCACCCTAGAGCTACTCACACCCAGCCTGGCCTTCCTCACAGGGTTGAAGCAGCCAAAGTGGAGAAGAAAGAATGAGGTATGGCACCCTCACTCCTTGGAGGTAGGATGGGAATTAAATAATTTAAATCCATGCACTTCCTGCATGCAGGCTATTAGCAGCTCCAGCTGACGGACTAGGCAAGCCTGAAGCACTACTTGTCCTTGTGAGGGGAGTCTGTCGAGATTATTAGCCCTTGTATGTCACTACTTGTGGAAATGTGAGCTTGTTAAGCAACTGGAAATTTAACCCAGTCCTTGGAATATTCCCGACTAGCCAGCTGTAGAGCCTCCAGTCCCAAGAGCAGCCCTACCTCGGTCACAGTGCTCAATCTGTTTATATCAGGGCTTTGCTTTTCCTGTACCTCTTACATGTCACAACTTTCCAACCTCACTGCTTATCATGTTTCTATACTCAGATATACACCTGCTGACAACCGAAAACCCTTTGGGGACTCTAATCTGGGAGAACTGGGTTTGAGTCCCCACTCCTCCACACACAGCTGCTGGTGTGACCTTGGTCCAGTCACAAGTTCTGCCAGAGCTGTTCTCTCAAGGACAGTTCTGGTAAGAGCTCTCTCAGCCCCACCTATCTCCCAGGATGTCTGTTGTGGGAAGGGGAAGGGAAAGGAAATGGTAAACTGAGACTCCTTCAAGTAGTGAAGGGTAGTGTATAAATCCAATCTCTTCTTCATACATCCAGTGATGTGGGCTCTCACCTACAAGCAAGCTGTTTGAAGGCTTTTCATGCACCCCAGAGACTTAGTGCCATGATGATTCATTGTTCTCTACACCACACATATCATGCATGCCCTCCAGATCAAAGCAAGAGAAGTGGTCTGCCATTGCCTGCCTCTCTGTAGCAACCCTGGGCTTCCTTGGTGGTCTGGTCCCCCTTCCAAGTACTAACCAGGATCGATCCTGCTTATCTTCTAAGATCTGATGAGTTCGGGCCAGCCTGGGCCATCCAGGTCAAGGCAAGAGACGTTCAGAGGTGATTGGCCACTGCCTGCCTCTGCATAGTGACCCTGGACTTCCTTAGTGGTCTCCCACCCAAGTCCTAATCTGCCCTCACAGAGAGCTACCACCTGAATAAGCCTTTGTCTTAAAGGTGCCACTGGACACTTTGCATTGCCACTTATTGGTAGTTCCTCAGCATGTTAGCCACAGTGGAAACAGCAGCAAGGGGGCAGATTCAGTGGTAAACCCCCCCCATCCAGCCCCATCCTCACAGAAAAGCAAGTTGTTTAAAGCCAAATCAGATTTGCAGTTCCAACTAGAGATCCCCCTCCCTCATGAGCCCCTTCCCCTCTGGTCTCTACCTGGACTTGGAGTTCTGCAGGCTGCACACCGGTGGAGGGAGGAAGGGATGCTGGAAATGCGGCAAAGCAAACGCCTCTGAGACTGCTGCTGCTGAAGGTGGGCAGAAGCCAGGTTGCGCTGCTGGGTCTGGTAAAGGAGGAGCTATGGCCCAGGGCTGTGCAGGAGAAGCAGAAAGGCACAGGTGCTCTGCTGGTGTCCTTTACAAGAAAGAGGAAGGTGCAGTGTGGCTTAATTTGTATTTAGTGGGCTCTTTGCTTAGAGCCCACCCCCTGTTCCAAAAGCCCAATGTTCTTAAACTAAAAGCCACATCTTAATAACCATTAAACCAACAAAAGCACATCATTAGAACCAATTAAAACCAGAGCTAAAATACACACACACAAACATAAAAGCAGCAATTACAACATTAGGCAGGAAGGAGGGTTCACTGAAGGAACACCAAGCGAAACAAAAAAGTCTTCACCCACTGGCAGAAGATGGCAACAAAAGGGGAAAGCCAAGTCTCTCTGGGAAGAACATTCTAGAGTTTTGGTGCCACAAAACAAAAAGGATCTTCCCCCCCTTTTGCCACCTGCCTAATATCAGAACATAGAGGCACCCAAAGCAGGGCCTTGAAACATGACGATATTTGTTGGATAGGTTCATAAGGGTGTAGGGGGCCTTCAGGTATGTTGATCCCAAACCATATAGGGCATCAAAGGTCAATACTAGCACCTTGAATTGTGCCCAGAAACAGACTGGGAGCCAGTGCAGATAGGCAAAGACTTAAGTGATATGGTCCCTATGCCTCCAGTCAACATCCTGGCTGTAGTGTTCTACACCAACTGAAGTTTCTGAACATTTTTCAAGAGCAACCCCATGTAAAGTACACTGCAGTAATCTATTCTATATGTAACCAGGGCATTCACCACAGTGACCAGATCTTTTCTGCCCAGCAAAGGCCAGAGCTGGCTAGCCAGTCAAAGCTGCTAAAAGGCCACAGGTATTCTGGCCCAGCCATCATCAGCTTATCCAGGAGAAGAAGGCCTTGCAAGGGAGAAGCCTGGTGAGGGGGGGGGGAGAGAAAAGGCCTTGGAGGGATCCTGCAAAGCCTGGGGGGGGGAGAGAAGAAAGGGCCTGCAGGGGCCCTGCAAAGCCTGGCGACGGGGGGGAGAGAGAAGAAGGGCCTGCAGGGGCCCTGCAAAGCCTGGCGACGGGGGGGGGAGAAGAAAGGCTTGCAGGGGCCCTGCAAAGCCTGGCGACTGGGGGGAGAAGAAAGGCTTGCAGGGGCCCTGCAAAGCCTGGCGACGGGGGGGAGGAGAAAGGCTTGCAGGGGCCCTGCAAAGCCTGGCGAGGGGGGCAGTGGAGGCCTAGAGCAGGGCACGCGGGGGGGGCGCACTTACCTTGGATTCCAATAAGGGTTGCTGGTTGCTGCAGCGTCCCTCCCTCACCCACATGGAGCTTAGGCGGGAAGTCTGCAGACTGCAGTGATTGTGGGCAGGTCAGGAGGAGGCAGGGGATCTCTAGCCCCGCCCCTAATGAGTGCTGGGAGGGGTGGAGGGGCGGAGCAGCAGAGACAGAGCGGAGCCCAGCCAGGAACCTGAGAGTGCTCCGCTCCTAGGAGGGGGGAGGGGCGGGGGAGGAGGGGGGAGCAGAGGATGGGGGAGGGGGCCCATAAAATTCGCGGGGGGCCGGGCCCCAGGGCCCCACGCAGGCTATGGGCCAGGTGCCACCCATGCATGTGCAAGTTCCCCACAGGCCCCAGGATGGATGGAGTGGATTGGCCCTGACGAGTTATCAGTTTGCCTATGGGTGGTGGTGGAAGGAGGGGGCCCAGGGAGGAAGCACCACCCGTCCCCATGTGGGTGTTCTCCAGGCGCCGGGGACAGCGGGAGCAATGGCCCTGCTTAGTGATCACCTTCCTGGTGAGTGAAGGGTGGGCCCGAGGAGACAACACCACCCGCCCCCATGTGGGTGTTCCCTCAGCCATGGTCAGGGAAGGACAGATGGCCATGCTCAGTAATGACCTTGCCGGTAAGTGGAGGGTGAGCGCAGTGAGAAAGCACAACCTGTATCTAAGCGGGTGTTCCCTGGGCTCTGCGGGAGGTTCTGCCCTGGTCAGTGATCCCATTGCCATTTAAGGGTGGATGAGCTTGGGGAAAATATGCCACCTGTCCCCAACACCTTCCTGAGGAGCATGGGAGGCTTGGCCCCAAGCAGTCCTCGTGTCAAAAAGGATGGGTGGTTGGTCTCAGGGAGAAAGTGGGACACACAACTGTGCAAGTTGTCCCTTGGGAGATTCTGGGGTAGTTGGGGGACTGTAACTTAAACCGTTCTCCTCTGGACGGTCTTAAACGTTCACTGGATAAGTCTTCGCAAAGCAGTTTCTTTGGAGGCACTTCTCTTGGGGGTCTGCTACTCGGACCCCCCAGATCCAACGGGCACATGACTTGTGGGGTACATGGAGGACCACCCTAGGGAGGGACTGTGCTAGGTGAAGGCCTCTAGCTCACCTGGGTCAGTTTTGGTCACTCCCGAATAGGCTGGGGGAACATCACATTGAAAAGCATGGTCTCATTGGGGGTCTGTAGCTTAGCCCCATGAAGTCCAATCAGCACCAAAATTCTTGGGCACATTGAAGAGAGTGAGCTGAAATTATGCGAAGAATTTGGACCTTCTGGTTTCCATGGAGGGCTTTTTTCCCCCTGAATGGGGCTGGTTTGTTTCAGCTCGATCCAGGGCAAAATCCAGGAAGTGCCCATCCCTACTCACTACTGTCGTGTCTGATAGAGGCTTTTGCCTCTTACTGTCTGGAAGAACACATGAGAGTTAACTATGAAAAACCCAAGATTATTGTTTTTTTTGGGAAATCTCATGTACACCACAAATGGAAATTTTATGGAAAGCATATTGAGGCGATCCTCTGTTTTAAATACTTAGGGAGTTGGTTTGACCAGAGATTAACTGCTGGTCAGTGCAAACTGCTCATGTTATAAGATTGGCCATGGCAGCATCAAATATGATCTGTCTTTTCTTCTATTCATCTGGGGTTCATTATATCTCATTCACCACCAAACTGTTGAACGTCAAATTGGACACACAAAATTTCTAAGTGGCTAGTATCGAATTGACAAAATAGGGGTGTCCGTGGATTCAGTTCTTCTTAAATCACTATCTTCCATCTGTGCAATTCCAAATTGAGTTTTAGGGGTAACCTTTTGAGCTGAATTGGGACAATCACCTCTTGAAGCTTGGGCTTGGTTTAAGGCTTTCCATCTTAAAGTTAAAGTGATACACTCCAACACCGAAGAAGGCTACCTTGGCTTAGTCAGAGATGACTCTTATGTTTCCCCCTGGGATATACTTGTTAAGCAATGACTGAAACTTCTCAAATTTTCTTTGGACTCCTTGTATTCATTTACCAGAAAGGAAGCCATAAGAATGATTAAGGAATGTTTATCTAAGTATGATTATAACAGTACAATCTGTAGAGCACAACATGTTTGTTTTATTCAATTAGCTGGTATTCTTCAACCTGGAGAACTCTCCAATTACTGCTCATATTTGACTGTTTCTCGCTATAGGCGTACTTTTATATTGGTATGTCTTAATGCCTTACCATTTAGAGTTTTGCAATGAAAGTATCTAAAAATACCACCCTCTGATTGAGTAGGAGACTGTGGTACAGGGAATGTAGACACCCTGTATCATATGACCATTGAATGTAGTTACTTTTCTAAGCCTAGAAATCTTTCAATTCTACATTGCTCCAAAATGTAGAACATATAAGCTCTTTTATCCGAAGACCCATTGTGGAAATAAATACAATGAGCTCTAGAAAGAAGTTCTGTGCAGGGGGCACAGCCTTGGGCACTCAGTGTCAATTTGCTGTGATGACCTCAGCAGGGTATAGTGACACAGAGTTCACCATTTTCTCCAGGGGAACTGATCTGTGACACCTGAAGAACAGTTTTAATCGAGTGATCTCCACCCCTCCCCTGGAGATTGGCAACAATGGTTCCCCAGGAGGAAATGGCTGGTTTGGAGAGTGGAATCTATGGCGTTATACCTGTCTGTGGTCCCACCCCTCCTCAAATCCACCCTCTCCAGGCTCCACCCCTCAAATCTCCAGGAATTTCCCAACCTAAAGTTGGCAACCCTATCTCCTTCCCAGACAACCATCAACCTACCTTTATCTGCCCTTCTAATTTCAGCTTTCCATCTCCTCCCCCCTCCCTGCAGCCTCTATCTAGGAAGAGTACAGTCTTTCACCACAATGGGAATCAAATATCATTGTCCTTTCCCCCTTTTGTTCTGCACAACAACCCTGTGTGGTACATGAGGCTGTTAGTCTGGGAGTCATCTGACATCACCCACTCAGCTTCCACAGCAAGAAGCTGGGTCTAGCAGACCCTGCTCTGAAGCACTAACTGCTATGTCTCACAGGCTGTCATGGGGTGGCCACCTCAGCAAGGTATAATGACACAGAGTCCACCATTTTCTCCAGTGGGAGCGGATCTCTGCCATCTGTTGAGTAAAGGTAATTCTCAGTGATCTCTAGCCCTCACATGGAGATTGGTAACAATGATTCCCTAGGAGGAAAAATACAGTTTCTCCGCAGTGGGGACCAAAGCAGCTCACATCATTCCTCTCTCTCCCTTTTGATCTGCACATCAACCCTTTGAGGTAGATTTAACCAAATTGCGATAATTTATAAATAAGAAGGGGGAATTTGAATATCAAATGGCAATGGCTTTAATTAAGGGAATAATAACCTATGTATACTGGAATCCAACTTATCCAGATCCTCAGAAATAGACACAGAGACTAGATGTCAAAATATAGTGATTTGTTTACTAATAATGCCCACACACATACAATAAGAATGAAACAATCATACTAAGTATCTTATTTCCCCCCCCCAGGGGATTTTTTAATTGCATTTTCTATAAACTACAATGAAAAAAGGAAGGGGGAAAACTACAACTAAGGGCGAAAGAAAAAGAACACCACTAAAAACCCAAGTATAGGAGATAATTACAACAGCTTGTATCAGTATTAGTCTATAATGATATCATTACATTGAACACACTCAATTTCCTCCTGCTGACTTCAGTGTTCCATACCACAATGTAGGAGAGTGGTAGCAATTCAGAAATTGAATCAAAAATTAAGAACTAATGAATGCACAAGACTTCTTTCATTCTTTGGGGATCTCCATTCGCCCTCTTTGAAAGTGGTACCAGATTCCTTGGCATCCAATGTGAATCACTGGAACGTCTAGTTGGTACATTCAATAAGGCAATAGAATCTAGTGCTTTTCTTATGGCTACTTTGTCAGGGAATCTCCCAAAGGAAGGGGAAACAATTTACTCCACTACATGTAGACAGCGGAACTCATTAAAACCAACATCCAAAGTTACCTTTGGGCGATTCTGCATCTAGCATTACCCCATTAAAAGTAAATATCACTGTATGTCACAGACAAAATCCCCCCAAATTTTCAATGTAATGAAGGGGGTGTTCTGTTACCCAAAATGGAGATCTCCAAATTAATTGAGGGGATTAGTGTAATTGGAGACTAGCGAGAGGAGGGAACTAGGGGATCTCCACCAATTTTCGAGGGGACTATTCCTTTGAGAACTCTCAAAATAAATCAGGCTGAAGTACCACAGGGAAGGTATCTCTCCTTATAATAATTATCTTTTGGTTTTGTAAGATTCCATGTGCTCCCATTGGCTGTAAAATGCCCTCCCTCAGCCATTGGCCCATCAGCCGCCACTCAAGAGTACTCGCATGCCATTGGCCAAGTGTTGGGTCTGCTCCTCTTCCCCACCCACTCCCCCTGGCAGACAGCTCTCTCTCCTGAGGAAGACAGTTCTCTTGACTCCTGTGAGGGACTGTCCCCTCAGTGGCTGTTGGTAGGCAACCAAGCTTGGTTCTGTGAGTAAAAAAACAAAGGACTTTCAGCATAACCCCCTCCCCCGCCCATAACCCCCTCCCCAACAGCCACTTTCCTGTCAGAATAAATGGGAAAAGGTTCTCTCTCCTGCTTAGTTTCAGCATGGCTGGCTGGCTAACGAGGTGGGCCAGCGACCATCAAACCATTTTCTTCAACTTCCCGCTGTGCAGCTGACTTTCCCCCAGGGTTGCCAATCTCCAGGTGGAACCTGGGGATCTCCCACTGTTACAATTGACCTCCAGATGACATAGATCAGTTCCCAGGGAGAAAATGGTTGCTTTGGAGGGTAGACTCTATGATATTATACCATGCTGAGTCCTTCCACACCCCCCCCAAATGCTGCCCTCCACAGGATCCGCCCCCCCAAATCTCCAGGTATTTCCCTAATCAGAGTTGGCACCTGTACTTTCTCCTCTGTCAGTAAAAGGCCCTTTCCACACCTATGTTAGCCTTTGAGAGAAAACTCCTTGGGCCCAGTCCTGATCAGGTTGCCAACTCCAGGTGGGCAATTCCTGGAGATTTGAGGGATGGAGCCTGGAGAGGGTGAGGTTTGAGGAGGGGTGGCACCTCGGACAGGTACGATGCCATAGACTCCACCCTCCAACCCAGCCAATGGTTCCCTGATGGGGAACCATTGTTGCCAATCTCCAGGTGGGGGCTGGAGATCACTCAAAATTACAACTGGTCTCTAGGAGGGAGGGGGAGGAGATGGAAAACTAAAGGTAGGTTGATGGTTGGCTGGGAGGGAGATCGGGTTGTCAACTCCAGGTTGGGAAATTCCTGGAGATTTGAGGGGTTGAACCTGGAGAGGGTGAGTGCTGAGGAGGGGTGGGACCTCAGACAGGTACAATGCCATAGACTCCACCCTCCAAACCAGCCACTCCCTCCTGGGGAACCACTGTTACCAATCTTGGGGGTGGGCTGGAGATCACTCAAAATTACTACTGCTCTTCAGGTAGCAAAGATCAGTTCCTCTGGAGAAATTGGTGGACTCTGTCATTATACCCTGCTGAGATTGCCACAGGAAATTGTCACTGAGTGCCCAAAGCCGGGGCATTCTCCCAGAGCCTCTTTCTAGTATTTACTTCCACAACGGGCCTCATTCCTAGTTTTATTATAAATAGAGCAAAGAGCAAAAACCACACAAAGCACACAGGGAACACACAAACTAGCGAAGAAGAAAATTGAAAGGGAGTAGTGGAGAAAGTGATTTGGGGAAGGAGATATTTACAAAGTCTTGGCAGTCAGGGTCCATGGAAGAAAGCAAGAGAATTGGCCTGCATTTCCCAATGAGGAGAAGGAAGTCCATGAAGTGCAGGGGTGTAATGTTGGTGCCAAGAGAGAGAACACACACACACTGCACTGAGCAGAGCGTGTCCAGTTATAGGGAAAATTAGCCCTCAGGAGGACTGATGTGTATGCCCCTAACATGATACCTTGAATGTTTTTTTTTTTGGGGGGGAGGGGGTAAAATAATGTGTTGGGAGAAATTTAATGACTCTCCTATGGATGGACAAAGACCTAAAGAAACTTGGACAATTTGCATGAGTTCGACTAATGTTCTCTTGATGAGATTGCTAGATGTAAAGTAAAAGTGAAAAGTATTCTGATGACCCTTGAGTGCAGAATGGGAGAGGCTATTGGGTATATGAAGAGGCCTTTAATTAAGGGGAATGAGCAAAGGGAAACAGGACCATGTTTGGACAGGTTGAAGTCCAGGTGAGGGGAGGTGTCTTCAGGGAATCCATTGTTGAGATGATCTCTTTTAAGGTGGGGAGGAGAGCTATTAGCAAGTGAGCACCTTAGTTCCCCTTCCAAAAAAATATTTCCGAGGCCTGTCTCTGGCCAGCATTCATTTTATTTGTACCAGCTCCATTTTATTTCCACATAATTTGGGGGGTGGGTGATGTTAAGGAGAGGTATCTGTTTCCAAACTGCCCTTTTATAGGAGAGGTCTGGCTGCTAACAATTAAAGAGAAATACTTTGGTTCATTTATATGTTGTTACATATAATCATCTTGTACATAGGTATAGAACTAGGAATAAGGAAGGTTGTGGGAATAAATACAACAAGCTCTAGAAAGAAGCTCTGGGTGAGCACCCTGGCCTTTCCAACCCCCAACCCTTGCTGTCACCCCACCCACTCCCAGCCCTTGGCATTCCCTCCACCCAAACTTTCCGTCTTTCCACCCCCCAATGTTTGGCATTCACTCCCCCCTTGCTATCTTCCCACCCACCCCTAACACTTGGCATTCACTCCCCTTTATCCCTGCTGCCTTCCCACCCACCCCCAACCCTTGGCCTTCAATCCCCCCATCCTTGCTGTCTTCCCAACCACCCCCAACCCTTGGCATTCCGTCCCCCCACCCTTGCTGCCTTCCCACCCACCCCACTCTTGGTGTCATCCCACCCCCAACACTTGGTATTCACTCCCCCACCCTTGCTCTCTTTCCACCCACCCCCAGTGTTTGACATTCACTCTCCACACCCTTGCTGTCTTCCTAGCCCCCAACCTTGCTGTCCCCCCAACAGAGCCTCTTTCTGGAGTCTGTTGTACTTATTCACTGAGTGGGAGCTGCAGTGTGTCTCTCTCCCTTCCTTTCTCCTGAGTAAAAAGGCAGTGCACACACACAATTACTGGGGCTAGCTCACCTATTTCCATTTTGTAGGCACCACAAAGTGGCTTGCGGGGGGCAGGGGGTGGATGTCTTCCCCTCCCCAATTTTGAAATCAAAGAAATGCTTCCTCCTGTGCTCAGTCCCTGTGCAGCTCTTCTCCCAATGTTGCAAGAATCCCCAGAGATTGATGCAGAGTGCTGGAGCCAGGGGCTTGCTGCAAGACAGCACTTAACCGGTTTCCAGAACAAAATTTGAGCCCAGCAGCACCTTGAAGATGAACAAAGTTTAATTCTAGGTATAAGCTTTCACGGGCAAACACACTGAACGGACCTCCAGCTTCTCTGCTGGAGATGCATTCAGGATTTTTTTTCTTCCCTTGCCCCCAACCACTTTCAATTCCAAAGCTGCTTCCCCTTTAACATCAGCTGATAACTTACTCTGCAAATGCCCCACAGCGTCATGGGACTCCCAAACTGGGAGCTATAGTTCTAATTCCCTTTGATATAATTTCAGTAAGGCCAGCTGAGAACTGCAACTCCCAGGGTGCAACGTGTCAAAAGTGAGTCATTGGCAATACAATTTGCCGTGTGTGTGTGTGTATGTATGTATGTGTGTGTATGTGTGTCTGTATATATATACATACATATCCTTCCCTGTTATATAAAAGCATAGTGGTCGGCTGGCATGCCCAAATAAGGCAAAAATGCGTGGCAAAATAGGTTTTCCGCAGGGGCTGCCACTAACAATTGGGCCCTGGCCATCGGCTGATGTGCCTGGCTGCGTGGGCACAGTCCCGCCCACATAGCAAGCAGACAGTGTATAGGATTCAGTCTGCCTCCAGCCGCCAGACCGGACGGATGCTCTGGTGGCTCCGCGCTGGCAGCAACAGCTCAACGATGGCCTCCCTCACTTGCTGCGGCGCTCTCCCGGTAAGCCACTCGGGCTGACCGGGGCCTGGGGCCAGAGACACCTTGCGCAGTGGGGAGGCGGCAGCAGAGGAATGGAGCAGCGACTGGCCTGAACAATGAGACGGCCTCCCAGGCTCACCGCTCCGCTACCACGGAGCCACACCGGGAGGGGGAGGCCGACCTGGCCTGGCCCTGCAGGCACTGCTGGCACAGAGGGGGATGGGGCCTTCAGAGGGAGTCTGGCTAGTGCTCGTTGCATCGGAGCATGCAACGGGCCTTGCCGCTAGGATATATATATATATGCATATACATATACATACATATATATGCATCTTAAGCTACCATGCTGCTGTAGTCATTGGAGGCATTGTGTACAGATAATGAAAGTATGATGGGCAGGGCTGCCTGAACCAATCAGGGACCATGTGGGAAGGGGATGGAGTCCAGTGTCCATCTCAGAAAGGGAGCAGAGAGGAGCTGGCCACAGGAGTTCAGCTCATTGTTAGCAGCACACCCCCACCCCCTTTAAAGGGACCAAATCCTGTCAGTAGATCCAGGCACCTGATAGTGGGGAGGGGGTTTGAGGTGCGGGGGGTGGAGGGCAGACTTGCCACACCCAAAAGTCTCCCTGTTGAATTCAGAGGTACTAATTTTCTGAATCCAGGAGGCAGCACCAGGGGAAGGCCTTGGCCTCTATCCCCTTTTGTTGTCCCTCCAGATGAACTGGATGGCCACTGTTTGAGACAGGATGCTGGACTATATGGACTATCGGTCTGAACTAGCAGGGCTCATCTTCTGTTCTTAATGCAGAGAAAACATCCTCAAAACTTGAACCTGCCAGAACAGCTGCTTTGAAACAAAACCACAGCAAAACTCAAACCATCCAGAACAAAAAGAGCAAATAACAGATAATAAAAGGAAAAAGGAAAATGCAGCTTTTCATGGAGCACAGTTAAGTATTGATGTCTGACAGTTCCACACATTTTTTAAAATCTGTTTATAAATGAGCTGGCACCTCCTGTAAAAGGAGATAAATTTCACTTGCCAAAATTTGGGGTCCTAGAAATATCCATTTTATTATACGCTGATGATGTAGCGTTGTTATCATGATCTCTTATTCGGCTACAAAGATTAATATTGTCCTTCTCTAACTACTGTTGGTACAAGGTCTGAGCATTAATTCTGTAAAGTCACAATATTGGTTTTTACAAAAGTGAGGTCTAAGACATAAATGGATTTTAGAGGTTAATGAAGTAGGGTGGATTAGGTCTTTTAAATGAGCCTCTTCACATTACCTTTCTAATCCAGATGTTATCCATTGTGGGGCTGGTTCCGAGTAAAGTGATACAGGGAAGGCATTTCACACAGCGAGTTTTCTTCCATTAAGGGGTTGTTCCTGAAGCGCTATGGCCATTTCACACAGTGTCGCTTTCCCCCTGCCATTTCCTCAGTCATTGTTGTTTTTTGGAGGTTCTAATGGGAGCATTGAAATGCTAAACAAATAGAGCAATTCAATGCAATAGCAACACCATTAACAACCTGGGCCTCTCAGCTTTATTTGCAATTCTCGAGCCTCCGATTGCAGCACATGTTTCCTTTCTCATTCGTTAACTGGAACTAAGGGAAAGCTCCCTGATGTCAGGCAAAGAGCAAAAAGGCCAGGTTTTACTCAAACAGTGTTTCATTGGGGGAAGAAGATCAAGAGAGAGAGGACTAGGAGAGAGAGAGAAACAAAAAGCCTTGGGATAAAGTGGATGTTTTCCTCTTCTTTGCATTCCTGAGCTGCACTCAGGGGCTTGGGCAGGGGGAATTGTAAATGAGGCTGAGACACCAGGGTTGTTTATGGTGTGCACAGAGAAAATGGGTAGGCATCGGAGGGGGGTGAAAAAGGGAGGAAAGAAAACAGCATTGCAGGAAGCACTATGGGGCATTTCACAGCACACCTTATAGTGATTCAGAAGCAGAAGAAGGATTGGAAACCAGAAGAATCCTGAACAGGAAAGAACATGTTTCTCTGAAAAGGTAGATATATTCCATTAGCAGATGGTCACTAAAATGGATCTGTCTGAAATGACATTAATAACCAGTTACTAAACCGGAATGCATAGGTGGTCTGAAAAGGGCCAAAATCTCGAGGTAATTTTCAATGCACATTTAACTAGGATACTTCAATGTAAGGCTGTGAAGGCCTCAACAGCGTGCTCTAGCATAGCAATATTTTTTTTTTCCTACACAAAGGTAGACAGTACCTTCTGGCAGGAATTACAGCTTTCAATTATAAGGTATTATTTCAATAGGTTTTCCACTGGTTTTACTGAAATACAACTAATTATGCTGTTTTAACGGAATTTTATTTTAAATATGCTATACACTGCCCTGAGCCCTTCAGGGGAGTGCAGTCCAAAAATTTTATAAATAAATAAATAAATAAATAAATAAATACTATATGGAGCAACAATCTGTGTCCACAGGGCACATAAGTATATATTGGCCACAAATACAATTCTTGTATAACTTCTTCAGGATGTCAAAGTACGTGGTTGGTACGGCCCTTAGACTGGAACTTGTCCAGCACTCAACTGAATCTAAAGCTTGGATACTGGCATTAAATCTTAAACTTAAAACAATGTTCTTTTAGGATAACAGGTTATTTTACTTTATGAAGCAAGGTAATTTCTCTAGTTCATTGAATCAAAAGTCAATAGAAAAACTGAATATGATATGATGCCTGGAAAAAGTAGTTCCTTCACCAGGGTTAGGGATGGGCATCAACAGGCTCACGAAGTAAAGTTCATCATGAATTTTGGCAAGTTTATGGTTCATTAAGTGATGGTCATGGAAGGGCATGTGGCACAAACATTCCATGAAATTTGGTGCTATTTGTAGCGGTCGATGAATGGCTACATTTCTGGAAAGATTGTCTCCACTCAATTAAACTGTTTACCAAACTCCAAGGCAGCAAGGGGGCAGGATTCTCCAGCCTTGGAAAAACCAATAGGAGCCCTCCAAAGCTTAACAGGCACTGCTGCCTGCCAATAACACAGTTCCCATTCTGCTCTCTGGGATCAGAAAGCTATATATATGCTCAGCTCAGCTCCACAGCTCTTTGCATTGCACTTACACAGAAAGGCAGGGAACTTGTTAGAAGCCAACTGACTGAGCACATTCATTTATTTCCTCCTGATTGTAAACTCCTCCTCCCTGCTCAGAGCTCTAAGCCACCCCTTCTCTCTCCTCATGCAGAGCAGACAGGCTTAGCTACTGTTTGCCTTGGCTGAGTGAGTACCCATGTTTTATACTTTCCTGATTGTGAACTTGTCTTCCTGTTGAGGTTTGGGTGTTAGGTAGACTCGGGGCTCATTGCCACCTTGTCTCTCTTCCCAGGCCAAGCAGTGGGATTTAGCTACCTGGTGTCTTGGCTGAGTGAGGACCCATATTTTATACCCTTTTGATGGTGAACTGATTTCCCTGCTGGGGTTTGGGGTGTTAGGTGGCTATGCAGGAGAAATCAAGCCAGATGACAGCCTTGTGTGACCAGTAGTCCAGGGGATCAGTTTTGGCAGCCTCAAGGGACTTGGCGAAGTAGTCCCTCACCATCATCTCTGCCAAATCCTCCGCTACTGCACACCTGGCATCCCTGCCACTGCTGACTTCCTGGCTCACGACTGACAATGAGTAGTGTGGCTTCTCTCTGGTTGAGCTCTTTGAGGCAGAGGTGCTGGGCTGCGGTTCTTCCTCCCCAGGCTCTTCCACCCACTATTGCCTCTGACTACATTTGTTCACCTGTAGCATCCACAGTCTTTGTAGAGCTCATGCTTCCATTGCAAGAGGTCTACATTCAGGAGAGCAATGGTGTCTTTTATCTGAAGGTCACAGCCTATGCAGGCCAGCTTGTATTCCCCTTTATAGCAGAGAGGATACAATCTGGTAGTGATGCCCACCTGCAGCCTTTCTGCTACGTCCCTGACCCCTGGGAGAACAGCCAGATCCAGAATGGAGGCGTGTTCCCGGTCCAGGCATCACATCAAGGAGATGACTTGCCCAGGCCAGCCACATGGGCGCACAGCACATCAGTGGTATCCTGAAAGGGCTTGAGGACATGAACCATTTGGGAGAGGGTCAGCTAGTCATTAGACCTGATGCTGAACTCCTCTTCCTGGTGCAGGATGGTCATGGAGGAGATAAAATCCTGTGTGGTGCTCTTCTTTTCCACCACATGAGCAATCATGGCATAGGTGGAGTTCCTCATCCTCTTTCCCCTGCCTCTTGTGTGGCAGACAAGCAGACTTGATTCTGCACAAGAAGTCTCAAGCAAAGACTGCATCTTGAGGGGGATGGCATCCCATGTGGCCTTGACAATGCTCCCCAGCCCCAGAGCATCCTTCACCACCAGCTGAAGGAGAAGATGGCCTTGAGGTGCACACACAACTCCACTGCCACAGGTAATGTTGCTGCCGCCCACCCACTCCCTCCCTTGCAGGATGGTTTTGAGGATAAAATGTAGGAGGAAAGTAAGATGCTGAAGGCTAGATGGTGATCTGACAGCAATGCTGATTCTGTGAACTTTGGCAGATCATGAGAGGGAGGGCAGGAAGGGTTGCATTAGTGCTTAGTTCTCGTGTGGGAGGTAGTTGTGAATTCCCTGCGTTGTGCAAAGGATTGGACTAGATGATGCTGGAGGACCCTTCCATCTCTATGATTCTCTGATTCTAATGTTTGCGGGGCAAAAAACAATGAAGAATTTAAATTTGGAAGGAGGAAGTGGCCTCACAGAAGGGCCAGGAAAGAAAGCATGGATTTCTTAAGCAGAAATAAAATACCAACCTTGATCCAAACATCATTCTTCCTGCTGAAGCTTGCTTGAAGTTGTGTTGATAGAACTCTTCTGTACAGCATCTGGGTGTGTTTTTTTATGTTAGAAATTGGACAGGAAGCCCATTTGAAACATACACCACCAACATACACAGGCAGAAATGATGAGAAGCTAATGGGACAGCAAATACTGAACAACTTTTTATTTATTTTGGCAGCTTTGATGTCTGTGACACCATTAAATAGCTATAAAACCTCCATAGAGGGGAGCTAAATCTGAAAGTCCCACTGAGGTCCCTGGCCTCCCCAGGCTTCACTCCCAAGTCTCCATGAATTTCCCAACCTGGAGCTAGCAGCCCCAATTCAGGAGAGATATATGACAGTGTATTTATATTTGAATTTTGAAAGAAAGATGTGGCTTCAGAGGAAGAGGTGGTTTTGGGGAGTGCCCTGAAAGTGACATCAAAGGAAGGGGTGGGGTTTGTGGTGCAGTGTGTTAGAAGTGACATCATTGGAAGGGATGAAGCTTGGAAAGTGACATCATCTGACATTTGACATGGAAGTTACATCACAAGATGTGCCATCACAAAAGTGATGTCACATCCTTCTCCTGACTCCACCCCCAAAGTCACCATCCCAAGTCGAACCTGGCATCCCTAGGTGTACTTGTTCCTTACAATATTTATCTCCTGTTTCTTGCACCAGTGCATAAATCTCTTAATGCAATTAAAATGAAATATCGAAACAGAATCTTGACAACATGTTGTAAAACTACAAACTAATTCACAATTAGTAGCAGATTGGCTCAGGATTTATTTTCTTTTTACAGTTTAAAGAACTTTTTCCTGCTTTTCAGTAACAAGGACTCTCTGAGTACAATCTTAAGCAAAGCTATGCCTTAGCCCAAGGAAGGCATCATGTCCATTATAGTATCAGAAGTAGATAAAAGCATGATAATAAATTGTGCCTACTGTCACTCCAAACCACACTAAGCTCAGTAGAATGGATGACCCAGTAGTTTAAACTGCCTAGGTCAGCTACCAAAACCCTAGGAAAAGTAATAGGCTGTGCCCTTTTCCCAAAAGCCTGGCCAAATATGACTGCACCTTCACTGCAAAGCCAATCTTGTGATCTCTAACATCTGACTTTCAGTTTAAGGGGCCCTTTGAATCAGAAGTGTTGGGACACCACTATGGAGGGAGGGAGGCAAAGGATCATTGGAACAGCTCTCCAGTTTCTATTGTAAACTCTTTCCAGGTGTAAGGGGAGAAATTGATAGGGAACTTTTAGAGACCCATCATCAATATTTTGTAACAAAATTATTAGGGCTTGCTTTTAGGAGATGACGCACACAAAAGGGTGAACTCTGCTATTAAAAACTCTGCTATTCACAGGCTAAAAGCAGAAAGCAGGATGGTATAGATCTGGAGATAGATATCTGCAAGACCAGAGTTTGATAAAAGCGGAATCCAGGATGCTATAAATTACAAAATAACATTTGCTATGTTACAAGAAGAAGAGAGAAGGAGATAACATCTCAGTCACGCTTGGCAATGGAAAGCATCTGGCTTCTACTGCAACATCTTTCCTTACAAATAAAAGCATTTTCATCTGGCAAGATTCTATGCCCGCCAAAATCAGTTGGCTCCATGATGTGTCAATCACAAGGTGTCTCTATACACTGGCCGTGTTGCCTGAATTCACTCCCACACACTGCAGCCTAGGCTACTTTTCTCTGATTGGGCCAGCATTTCAAGGTCATTTGCACAGGGAAGCTAATTCACTCCATTCTGCACCTCAAACTCCCTCCCCCTGCAAGACAGTTGGAACTGTCGGTTGCATATGCGACCTGGTGTATTCTGAGGTAAAATATATCCTCACTCACAACACATCACTCCCCCTTCAAAAGAAACAAATCCAGTAACACAACCATGCCACATCACAAAAAAGACAGATCACACCACAAGCAGAATACCACAAGGCAAAAAGTGATGGGAAAAGGTGCCAGCACTCACCCCATTACTGCCACAAATATGTACCTGAGAGCACTTCAGAGGATGGTGTGCAGGTCCATGTTATAACAGCTGATTGGGGGATTATGGACCATTCACAGACTTTCTACCTTAATATACCCTACAGGGTTGTTGTGAAGATCATACGGGGGAGAGGATGATGATGGAAGGAGGGTCATATTACTGAGGGTGAGTACAAGAAGCAGGCTCGAATTTGTAGGGGTGGTGTCAGAAAGGCTAAAGCGCAGATGGAGCTGAGGCTTGCGAAGGATGCTAAAAATAACAAGAAAAATTTCTATGCCTATGTTCAGAGCAAAAAGAAGAACAGGGATGGGGTAAGCTCATTGCTAGGGGAAGACAATCAAGCCTTAAGAAGGGATGAAGACAAAGCAGAATTATGGTCTTTAACTGTAAGGTGAGCTGTATACGAACTGAAGAATGCAGGGCATATGAAGGAAGGGGGAACTGCCAGTCCAGAGTAAGCAAGGAAATACTTTCAAATCTCCAGGGCCAGATGGCTTGCATCCCAGGGTGTTAAAAGAAATTGCAGATGTTATTTCAGAGCCTCTGCCTCTAATCTTTGAGATGTCCTGGAGTACTGGTGTTGTGCCAGAAGACTGGAGAAGAGTGAATGTTGTCCCAATCTTCAAGAAAGGAAAAAAGACGGACCCGGGAAATTACAGGCCTGTCAGTTTGACATCAATACCTTGGAAAATTCTTGAGCAGATTATTAAATGCTCTATCTGTGAGCACCTTGAACGGAATGAGTTAATTGGTAGTAGCCAGCATGTGTTTATCAAGAATAAGTCATGCCAGACCAACCTTATCTCCTTTTTTTGACAGAGTTACTAAGATGGTTGACTCTGGCAATGCTGTGGATATAGTGTATCTAGATTTCAGTAAGGCATTTGACAAAGTTTCTCATGATATCCTTGAGGATAAGCTGGTTAAGTGTGGGCTGGATAGAGCAACCGTTGGATGGATTCATGGTTGGTTGAAAAATCGTACCCAACGAGTGTTTGTAAATGGCTCTGCATCTACATGGAGGGAAGTCTCGAGTGGAGTGCCGCAGGGCTCGATCCTGGGCTCAGTGTTGTTTAATTTTTTTATAAATTACTTGGAGGAAGACATAGAGGGGATGCTTATCAAATTTGCAGATGACACAAAGCTGGGTGGGATTGCTACTTCTGAAGAAGACAGAGTCAGGATTCAAAATTATCTAGAAAGGCTGGAACAGTGGGCTGAGGCAAATAAAATGAATTTCAGTAGAGATAAGTGCCAAGTCCTACACTTAGGTACAAAAAATCAAAGGCACAGATATAGAATGGGAGGGACTTGGCTTGACAGCAGCACATGTGAAAGGAATCTAGGTATTATGGTTGATCACAAGCTAAACATGAGCCTGCAGTGTGATGTGGCTGTGAAGAAAGCTCATGCAGTCTTAGGATGCATTAACAGAAGCATTGTGTACAGATCATGGGAGGTGGTAGTTCCGCTTTATTCTACTATGGTCAGGCTTCACCTGGAGTCCTGTGTCCAGTTTTGGGCACCACATTTTAGGAAGGATGTTGACAAGCTCGAGCGTGTCCAGAAGAGGGTGACCAGGATGGTGAGTGGGTTGGAATCCAAGTCTTATGAGGAAAGACTGAAAGAGTTGGGTATGTTTAGCATGGGAAAGAGAAGGCTTAGAGGGGACATGATTGCAGTCTTCAAGTATTTGAAGGGCTGTCATGTAAAAGATGGAGCAGATCTATTATCTCTTGCTGCGGATTGCAAGACTAGATCTAATGGGTGGAAATTACAAGGGAGTTGTTACCGGCTAAATATCAGGAAAAACTTCCTAACTGTAAGAGTGGCTGAGCAGTGGAACAGCCTTGGGAGGTGGTGGATACACCTTCACTGGACGTTTTCAAGCAGAGACTGGACAACCATCTTTCGGGTATGTTGTATGTATGTAGGTATGTAGAGCTATCTTTCAGCTATGCGCAGGGGGTTGGACTAGATGACCTGCAAGGTCCCTTCCAACTCTAATATTCTATGATTCTATGATTCTTTGTCAGCTGCTTTGGTTCCCACTGCAGGGAAAGACTACCATTTCCCTAGGCAGAGGCTGCGGGGGGGGGGGGGGTTGTAAACCTGAAGACAGACAGGAAGATAAAGGTAGGCTGATGGTTGCCTGGAAAGGACATAAGGTTGCCAAGTCCAGGTTGGAAGCTTCCAGGATATTCTAGGGATGAAGCCTGCTGAGGGTGGGGTCTGAGGAGGGGGAAGATGGGGACCTCAGACAGATACAATGCCATAGACTCCACCCTCCAAACAAACTGTTGCCAATCTCCAGGTGACAGCTGGAGAGCTCTTAAAGCTCTGGTGCTAATTCAAAGGGCTAGGCGTGTGTTGCAGTCTGACAGGGGATGCTGTGAGTGTACAAAATGAATTATTGACAGAGTAGTGTTTTGGAAAATCTTTAGGAACTGTTTGGCCCATTTAACATGGCGTACCCATACAGAGCCTCTGGCATTTTTTCACTCTGCTGGCATCAAAACCAGTTTAAGGCAAAATAGAGATAGGGAGACGTTTCCATCCTCCTTTGCATCAGTCTGTCTTTGTTGGCAACCCTAGGCCTGCCAGCACTCTCAGGGTGTCTTCCTACCTTCTAACTGGCATTACTTCACTAGCCCTGGCTGTTTGCTTCTGTTCAGTAGGAACCTCCCTCTGGAAGCTGTCTGGGTGATTTTGGACCAGCCCCAGACTTTCTGCCTAACCTACCTTGCAGGGTTGCTGTACAGATCACAAAGCAGAAGAGGAGAATGAAGTAAGCTGCTTTGCTCCCCCTTATGAGAAAGACAGAACTTTGCCTAGGAAGAGGCTTCTGAGAGGGAAGGAGATAAAGTTGCCAACATTAGGTATGGAAATTCCTGGAGATTTGAGGAGTGGAGCCTGGAGAGGGTGGGTTTTAAGAAGGAGGTGGGACCTCAGACCGGTACAGTGCCATAGACTCCACCCTTCAAACCAGCGATTTCCTCCTGGGGAACCATTGTTGCCAATCTGCAGGGGAGGGCTGGAGATCACTCAGTATTACAACTGCTCTCCAGGAGGGAGGGGGGAGAAGATGGAAAGCTGAAGTCAGAGAGGTACATAAAGGTAGGTTGATGGTTGGCTGGGAAGGCGATAGGTTTGCCAACTCCAGCCTGGGAGATTCCTGGAGATTTGAGGGGTGGAGCCTGGAGAGGGTGGGGTTTGAGGAGGGGTGAGACCTCAGACAGGTATAATGCCATAGACTCCACCCTTCCAAACCAGCCATTTCCTCCTGGGGATCCATTTTTGCTAATCTCCAGAGGAGGGCTGGAGATCACTCAGAATTACAACTGCTCTTCAGATGGTAGAGATCAGTTCCCCTGGAGAAAACAGTAAGCTCTGTATCATTATACCTTGCTGAGGTCACCATAGCAAATTGACACTGAATGCCCAATGCCAGGGCACCTGCCCAGAGCCTCTTTCTAGAGCTCGTTGTATTTATTTTGACAATGGGCCTTATTCCTAGTATAATCATATTTGGTAAAGAGCATATGTACATAGCTGGAATTAACACAACAGGAAAGGGGAGGAAGAGGTGTGTGATTTATTTATTTATTATTAGATTTTTATCCCACCCTCCGAGCTAAGGGTGGCTCAGGGTGGCTTACGAACAATAAAATTTGCATAGAACAATCATAATAAAATCACATACATTAATAAATACAATGTTAAAATTCATACAGGATAAAGTACTAGCAACAAATGCTGACTTGACAGTGGCTGCCATCTGGGCCTCCATTGTTAAGGAGGCATCCAGGAGCACCCTCGAATTCCTAATCCCCGGCGATGGCACCAGCGGTGCCTCATCGAAGGTCAGGAGTGGGAGCCCCAACCCCAGACCTGTCTGGCTCAGACCCAGGACCTCTGTCTTTGCCAGATTTAGCTACAGCCAGCTAAGCCTGAGCCAACCAGCTACGGCCTATGAAGGTCATTGGGACTGGAGTCTGACTGGCTGCCCAGCATCAGATACAGCTGGGTGTCATCTGCATATTGCTTTATATACCTTTTTCCCTGCCTTGGTTTCTATGCACTGTGTGAGGAGCCAAGAATCTTGTATTATTTGGGCTGAACTAGGAAAATATAATTGCTTCATGACATGTTATACTGTCACGTATGTTAGAAATGGTCACGTTTGTACTGTATGGTGTCCTAGTGATTTGGCTTATCAAATATACATCAACCTGACTCATGACAGAAAAATTAACTAAAAGCAACTCCATTTTGCATCCCTTAGATCCTTCCTTCCTTCCTTCCTTCCTTCCTTCCTTCCTTCCTTCCTTCCTTCCTTCCTTCCTTCCTTCCTTCCTTCCTTCCTTCCTTCCTTCCTTCCTTCCTCTCCTTCCTTCCTTCCTTCCTATTTTGATTTATATCCTTCCCTTCACACAAGCTGTGAGTCAGTTGCAACAATAGATTCCAATACAATCTTTAAAACGATTCAGTTAATAAATATCAAACATTAAATTAATACAATAAAACCAGTTCAAAACAGTTAAAGGGGGCAGTGCAGCAAATTTCAATTTTCCGTTCCTACAGCTGGGAAGGAATGGGCCAAAGATGAGTCTTAAAGGTCTCGTTAATAGCAGCATACTGCAACAGCAACAAGGAGGCCAGCTGGGAGGCCCAGAAGAACAGCTCCATTTTGCAGGCCCTGTGAAAATGTAACAGGTCCTGCAGGGCCCTGGTCTTAGTCAGGAGCATTTTCCACCAGGCCAGTCCTAGGGCCAAGTAATCCATGGCCCTGGTTGAGGCTTGGCGAACATCTTTTGTGCCAGGGACGACCAGCAGATGGTTATCCCCAGAGCACAAGGCTCTCTGGGCCATGTATGGGGAGAGGTGGTCCCTTAGATATATCAGTCCCAGGCCATATAAGGCTTTTAAGGTTAGCACCAGCACCTTGAAGCAGATCCGGTACTCAACTGGTAGCCAGTGCAATGGGCAGAGCACTGACTGGATGTGCGCCTGTACAGATGTCACAGTCAGCAGGCATACCACTATATTTTGCACCAGCTGGAGTTTTCAAATCCGCCTGAAGGGTAAGCCTACATAGAGTGAGTTACAGTAATCAAGCCTGGAACTGACCATTGCATATGTCACTGTAAACAGGTCCTGGGGAGAGGCTAATTTAAAATCTTGGTATGACCTAAATTCTTGAACTCTGCCTGACTTTTACTAATGTCATAAATGCTACAAGGATCGTAAGGAGATGTTACATTAAGAATGTATCTGCCTGCTTCAAGTAGATCTCATGCTGTACTCAGTAAGATAACTGTGTGGTGATATCTGTTCTGAGCGTAGCCTCAGAGATAAGATAGGAGGTTACAACATGAAGACATAAATCGCAAACAGTTGCCTACCATTGAGTAAATGCCTGCTATCTTTAACTCTAAAGTGCCTTTGAAACCAACAGCTAAAAGGCATGTTAAGAAAATCTAATTGGTAAATGTAGTAAATGATAATGAAAACGTAGTGAATATGTAGTGAATAGGCCAAAGGGTAACTGGAGATGAGAGATGATACTTTAGAATGCATGGTGTGTCTGTTAGAACTTTGGAGAACTGATTTTCAGAGTCTGTCATCCAAACTATTTCATAAATTCTTTTCTGCTGAAGTACACCTTCTCTAGGTGAACTCCTGGTTGGGACTAGGGATGTGCAAAACAACCAAAACCAAAAACACTATTTTTGGGGGTCAGGAATACCAAACCCGAAGAAAATAGGAATATACCAATATTCCCAAATCCCGATATTGGCATTGTATTATGATTCTGGAAGCCAAAAAAAGTTTCCATGCCTCCATGTCTCTTTCCCTGCCTTTCTGCCAAGGTATTTAAAGTTTAAATACCTTCTCTTCAACAGGGAGTTGTATGGCAAGGGCCTCAGGACTCCACCAGTAGCCACGCCCAAATAAAAGCCAAACAATATAAGCTTTTATTCACAGGCAGCTACATCAGTAGCTGAATACAGACCTGTAATCTGTATTTGGCTGAATAAATACCCCCAAAATACCAATAAGGTGTTTTTCGGGTATTTATTCAGCTTGGTATATACCAAGAACGCACTCCTAGTTGGGACCCTCAAGAATTTCCTCATCATCCACAAGTCAATATTCCCTCTCTTTTGCTCATTAGTACTTCATAAAAGAGAAGAGACTAGAAGGTGAACTATTTTCTGCTGCTGACTTCACAGTTCCACACTAGAATGTAGGAGAATTGTAGCAATTTAGAAATTAAATCAAAAAGTAGTTGGGCAATAGAAGTCACAGCACTTCTCATGCGGACTTTTGATAGGGATTCTCCAAAGTGAAGAGCAAAGCATCTTCTTATAAACAGCTGAACTCATTAAAGCAATGTCCAAATTTCCTTTAACTTCAACAGAGACCTAAAATTTGTGTTTTGTATTCTGTATGCCTTTACTGGGGGATGCTTTGAAACACCAAGAGACAACATGTGCCAAGGAAAGGCTGAGCTCCAATGAAAAAGACACAACTGATCATTTACACAGTGCACAGGGGATTTGTAAGACTCACCAGCACATCTTCAAGAATATTGTATATTAACACAAAAAACAAGTAGTTGGCAGATATCCTGAACATCTTGCTGTCTAATGGTAAACTCATATAAACAAGGAATTTTTTTTTGCAGACAATGACTTTTATTAGGTAGAAATGGGAAAGGAGGGCACCACAGGTCCCTGCAGGAGATTAATGGTAGCAGAGAGCTAGGGCATGGGCCATGATGCGGACCAACTTGAGGAAGGCATCATGGGTTGCAGGAGGAGACCCGGATGATGACAAGGACTTCACCCAGAAGCCTGAAGTTTTCAGGTTCCACTTGCAGCTGTCCACATGTAGCTCTCACAGTCCAGGGGGACAATTCCAACAAGCGAGCAAGGGCTTCTCTACTAATTGCCCCCACGTCGCTTTTGAGCTGGCTGTTGATGGTGATCTGCTTCTCTTCTTCAGTCTGCTGGTCATCAGGAGCTCTGCTGCTCTGTTTTGGGAAAGTATGGAACTCTCAAACAGGATAGTGTGATACCATAATACACAAGCACACCACCACTGTTTCACTCACACAGAAGTCCACCATTCATCAAGAAATCTATTTGGGAGCCTCTATACCATGTTTTACACTTGTAATCAAACTGTGATCAAAACCTGAAGATGTTCTACTTTCACCAAAAACTCAAGCACTTGGCAAACAGGTTGACAAAACTTCTCTGTTGTTCAAAATACAACTATCAGTAGAATAGCAACATCAGCTGGGAGTCTGCTTCCGATCTCCTGCCCTGAAAATGTCACTGTGTCCCAGCCCTGCTAGGACGCAGCAATTGTTTTGTCTGTGGAGAATCAGAAGCTGATTCCAGATGATCTCTAAAAAAGTCTACTGTCTTCCATCCTTGGTAGAATGCCGAAAACTTCCCAGTTTTCCCAGGGGAGCAAATAAAAGTATACATTCACTGATCCCCGGTCAGCTGGGAATCAGCTTCTCTTTTCATCCTCTCCAGAATATACTGAATTCCTTGGCTGCAGATTGCTATCTTTGATGAGCGAATGCCTTTCTGGGTCAGTTGGATACTGGGGAGGATCAAAGGGAGGATCACAAGCTGGAGCAGTTGGGAGTGGGCTTCTGATCCATACAGGGGTGTCCTTAGCTAGTGGGCAACAGGGCAGCTGCCCTGGACTCCATGCTGATGGGGCAACTGCCCAGGGTCCCACTCCCCGATAGAGAGGGGTAAAAAAAGTCAGGCTCCCACCGCTGCCCCTTGTAACCACCTCATCTCAGGCTCAAACAACCAGTTTCTGCAGATGGCTTCCACCTACCTCATGTGGGGGTGAGAGTCATTTCTTCTATGGCCCTAACAGGCATGTCATTGGGAAGCTGGTGGTTGTGATGGTGATTCTGTGTCCCCACACTACACTTTTGTGCACGATCAGTTGCATGTCAAAATCTGAATCCTCCCTCCACCCCCAAAGCACTGCTGCATCCCAGCAACACAGGGACAGAGAGACTCTGGGGAGGGGGAGCTGGGAGTCGAAATGCCCTCCCATTTCCCCAGCATGTTTCTTGTACTACCCAGCTGAGAAGCAGTGAACAGAGCCAGTATTGGGTGGGAAGTGCACAACGCAGGCAGGAGACTTGGTTTCCCTATGGCCCTACAAAGTCAAGCATTTTAATTTGCAGTCTCCTCCGGAAAATTTCAGGGATGGCTCCTGCCCCCAAGCCCCCTCATAGTTGATACCTGTGAGTAGATGGAAGAGACTGTTGGCTGGAAGAGACTGTTGGTGCTGAGGGCTATTGCGAGGCCTATTGCTCTGAAGGTCTCAGCCCGCCTAGCAGCCATAGCTCCTGGGGGATGCTTGCCAATTGAAGATCGGCTTCAGGGGCCAACTGACAAGAGAGTGTCAGCCACCCCATTATCTACCCAGGCACACACATGGCCAAAAACAAAATGTTGAGCTGGAGGCATCGCAGCATGAAAGCCCGAACCAAGGCCATAACCCATGAAGACCTTGAGGCAAGGGAATTGATGATGTGGACCACGGATAAATTGTCACACCCAAAGTGGACTCTGTGGTTCACCAATCCCTCACTCCAGAGCCAAACAGCAGCAAGTATGGGAAAGAGCTCTAGGAAAGTAAGATCCCTGGTGATGCCAGCATCCACCCAATCAGAAGGCCAGTCACCCGCAAACCAATGCCCCCCCAAATAAACTCGAAAATCGAAGGCACTGGAGGCATGCAAATTAACCTGCAGCTCAGCATTGAGCCACAGATCATCTCACCAGAATTACACCCCATTGAATGACCCTGAAAACTCCTTGCAGACCAGAAGGTCAGCCCGCATGGAGACTGTGACCCATGTCCTGTGATGAGGAAGGCTAAGGCCAACCATGGCATCACAAAGCATCTACAAAAATGCCCACCCTGGGGCAACCACCTTGTAGGCAAAGTTAGGCTGTCCAACCAACTGCTGGATCTCCAACAGAGTCACCTTATGCCTTCCCAGAAAATTGTACAACCTTGGGAGTAAGTCATGGACCTTGGCCTCAGGAAAGTGGGATAGCTGAGCCATGGTGTCGAGCTCCACATCCAGAAAAGTCAAGCTGGATGAGAAGCCCTCTGTCTTCTCATGGGCCAGTGGCACTCCCAGTTCAGCCACCAGCCCCCCCAAATTATTAAGCAGCAGCCCACAACGGCCAGAACCAGCCAGATCCTCAAAGAGAAAATCATCTAATTAATGAGCTACGTTGGGAAACTCAGACCGCTCACAAACTGTCCACTCCAAAAAGGAGCTAAAGCGCTCAAAGGTGGCACAAGAAACAGAGCATCCCATCGGCAAGGCCCTTTCCATGTAAAAAAGGCCATCAGATCGAAACCCCAGCAACTCAAAATTGTCTGGAGGTATTGGAAGCAGACAAAAGGCAGACTTAATGTCACATTTAGCCAGTTCAGCACCAGGGATACAACACTGTACAATCCGTGCTACCTGGTCAAAGGTCATATAACGGACAGAGCACAGCTCATCCAGAATCCTGTCATTAATGGATCCCCCTCTAGGGAAGGAGAGATGGTGAATTAAGCGAAACTCACCAGGCGTCTTTTTAGGCACCACCCCCAGAGGCGAGACACGCTAGTTGGGAAACAGAGGAGAAGGGAAAGAACCCGGAAACCTTCCTCCAGCCCTTTCTCCATTGATTTTATCCCTAACTACCCCCTGCATTCCTTGAACTGAACGGAGGTTGTTGGCCATAAAAGCATGCCTATCACCCTTAAACAGAATACAAAAGCCCAATTGAAAACCTTCCAACAGGTAACGTGCATCAACCCGATTGGGGTAATTAACCAGCCATGCCTCCAGGGCCTTCAGGTTTAGGGGGCTGGGCCCTTTACCAAATGATTGGTTGCCCCCTCCCCCCCTGCTTCTTTTGCCTCCATCGTGGTCTGGTTCTAGGGGAATTGGAGAATAAGTGGGAGCCACCACACATGGGGCACTTATGTTTGTACAGGCAAGCCTTCCTGTTACAAACCCCTCGGGAACCAAACTCCCAACAGAACAGGCAGGGTTGAACCGCCTGCCCTGCAGACTAATAGAGACCGGGCATACACCGGTTGCATTGCACTAGATGACCACTGTCTTAGTGCTCTCCAGAAATTGGACGTGCAGGGGACATAATCTGTATCCACAACAGAGGGTGAACCTGGACCCCAAGGATCCTGTGTACCCCATCAGCCTCAAGGAGCAATGAGAACTGAAGGGCCATAATCCAGGTAGCTGCCCCACATCTGTGAAGGAGGGAGTTGATCTGACAGCCAAGCCCACTGCTGAGGGGGTGGGGCTGCTGCTGCTGCAGAAGGGGCCTGTGATGAGGACGAGGGCCTGGGTGAAGATGTCTGGGGAGGTGTGCTGCATAACTCACCGGTGTGGTCTGAAGTCTTTGCTGCAGCTGTTGCCATCTCTGCCCCAGCCCTCTGCGCAGGTCCGCTGGCTCCAGTCGCTGCAGTAGACGTTGAGACGGCAGAACTGGCCTAACCTCCTGATCCAGAGGGCCTGGCAAACCAACCTTCCAAAAGAGGTAAGCGTGTTAATACAGATTCTTGGAACTGAGCATTGGAAGCAAACTGTATCTGCTTCCCGGTACCCGGTGTTGTGCCAGCTGTTGCTGAGGGAGGAGTAACCCCAGCTGCTTGCTCCACTGCCATCAGCTGCTCTAAAATGGCCTGCTGCACTATGCCTTTCTCATCTTCATCTGAAGCCAAGGCGGTGGGGGTCTAAGCATTTTGAGGGGGCTCTAGGTGCAGGCTGCTTGCCCTTAGCCTTGCCCATTCCTGGGGGCCATGGCTAGAGAAAAGAAACCAAAAAGGGGGAAGAATCAGACGCTGATGAACGATTGCTCACTATCCAAATGGAAAGAGAAATTAGGAGCAGCTGCCCCAGCTACCACGCCCTGTGCTGCAGGACCAGAAAGAGAACCAAAAGTCCTCGAAAGCACCACACCCATAACCACTAGCCAGGCAACAAATGAAACCAGAGGGGGGAAGGGGTAGAAGCCTCTGGTGAGGTACACAGTCCTGGGGCAGGCTAACACAGGTCTCCCATCGAAATGCCAACTAAGCCAACCCTGCTTAGCCTCCAAGATCTGGGCTAGCTTAGCTCCTCCAGGCCCAGAAGATGCAGGGAAAAGGGGTGGGGGAGAGCAGACTCCAGGCCACTGTTCCCATAAAGGGGCTTCCACCAGAGCAAATGTCCACAGGCAGCCATAAAAAGCCCAAGAAAACGCCCTCCCCAGGTTACCAGGGAGGCCCCAGGTGTCCGCCCCAGCAAGGCTGCGGAAACTAAGCACTCCCATCCAAAAGACCCGGGAGATCTCTGGAAGCCACTGCACCACACCTGAGGGCTGTGACAAGCCCGGTGGCAGCCCAACCAACCACCACTGAGAGCTGGCTACCGTGGGAGAGGGGAAGGGAGCACCCCCCCGGCCAAACCCCAAGGCCACCGCAGCAAGCCCCGCAGCTGCCAGATCACCCCTGTCCAAGAACCGGCTAGCATGGGAGGGGTTGGGAGTACATCCTGATGCTGCTGTACCAAGCCCCATGGTCGTCGGTCACCCATGGCCAAGCAGGCTAACGCAGGAGGAAGGGGTGAAAGCCATCCATGTTGGGCTTGCCTGAGAAGCCACGCCGAGCCACTGCCACCATGAACATCCCAGGAGGCTAGGAATGTCCCTGGTGCCAGAGATCACTGCTGCCAGTGTTCCCTCTAAGCTGAGTTAGTGTGAGCTAGCTCACAGTGTTTTAGCCTCTAGCTCACAGATTTTTGTCTTAGCTCAGGAAGGATGGCTCCAGAGCGAACTAATTTCTGCAGTAGCTAAATCACTGGCTTACAACTTTAATGCCAGTAGCTCACCAAGTAGAATTTTTGCTCATAAGACTCCACAGCTTAGAGGGAACATTGGCTGCCGTCTCTGGCCCGCCATCCACTGCTGGGCCCAGACAGTAACGCGATGTCTCCACTGCCTCCACCGAACACCAGCACTGCTGCTACTCCTTTAGACTGCCACCTAAGGCCGCCATGCCAACTGTGCACCCGACAGGTAGGCCCCAGAACCAAGAGCTTGGGAGAGGGAGCAACCAGCTCATAGCTCTCCAAGCTCCAAACGGTGAATGAGGAGGGTGAATATGGAGATGGCCATTACACACTGGACCCACCCCTTCCACAAGCATGTGGTTAAGTCCACGTGCCTGATCTTCCTCCTACGAAGGCGGCAAAGGCCATATGGATGTGCCATGAGCTGATGGGGCCGGAATTTTGATTAGACTGAAAAGTGGCTTGATATTTTATTTTCATGTTAATTTGTTTAATTTTAAAATTTTAATGTTACTATGTAGTTTTACAAATTGTTGTGACCCACCCTGAGCCCACTTGCGGGGGAGGACAGGAGAGGAATCAATCAATCAAACAAATAAATAAATCACTGATCTCCCCTGGGGAAGGGCATGTAGTAGGCTAAGGCTTGGGAAGATAATAATAATGAAGGCAGGCTTTGCTGGTGGCCCATCGAGTCCAGCATCATGTTTCACACAGTGCCCAGTCGATTACTCTGGAGGGCCAGTAACAGAGTCCAAGGCCTACCCCTAGTGTCAGCTTTTATTCAGTAGGATGGGAACTGCAGTCCAACAATTCCCTCACAGTGCAATCCTCAATGGGAGTTACATCTCAAACTTCCAACTCTACCTTGGGAGATTCTTGTGAAAGGCTGAGTTTGGAAGGGAGGTAAGTTCAGCAGAAATGTAATGCTAAAACGTCCAGCCCACCCACACACTTGCCATTTCCTCCAGAGGAACTGATCTCTGCATTCTAAAGATAGTGAAAACAGAAATAAAACTTCAGCCCCCACATATATATTTCAATCCTAAACAGATTAGACCCCTCTAAGCACAGTGACTTCAGTGATTGAAGGCATGAATCAGTTTAGGATGATATTGTCATGCTGTTCATAGTGACACTTTGGCAAATCTGTACAAAATTGGCAGGGAAAGTTACAACACACCAAAACACACATTCAGGTAATGCAGAAACAAGAAATTATACTTGTTCTTAGTGAAGAATATGTTTCAAATCCCCATAAAATCTAAAGCAAATGGTGGTTACTTCAGACTTCTGGTAACATTCATTCATGTATTATATTCTGAGAAGATTGTATTCTTCATGGTTAGACTACCATTCCATGGAAAATTTCTCTAGTCTACTCCTAATGAACAAATGGAATTAAACTGAAAAACTCTGTATAGAACTACACTGCTGGTGCAATTGTGGAGGTGGGGGAGTGGTGGATGGCGAAGAGAACCACCATTGGTGTTGTGGAAAACAAGTGAATGGCTGGGAGGTCCACCATTATTGCTGAGGGGGGAAGTGCGGAGGTATACAGGAGAGCTGTTGACCTTGCTGTGGGTAGCAGCAACAGGCTGGCTGGGAGAGCAAAGGAGAAACTAATAAAGGATGATGGGGTGGGAAAGAGAAAGAAGTGACAAACATAGGGAGATGAAGAGAAAAAGAAAAGGGCTATTGTAAGGGATGAAGTGATAGAAGTGATAGACTGAGAGAAGTAGGGGCAGGGGACATTTTCTGCCAGTGTGCCCCAGAGCAGCGCTCTGGCAGTAGCGAGCCCAGGCCCCACCCCAGATCTTTTCCAGCTGCCCCGCCATGGTGGGTTGGCAGGAGTGCAGAAGGGGATGCAGGCAGTCAGGCCCTCCTTTCCCCCTGAGCCTCTCCACTGTTGCAGAGAGACTCGGTGGGGGGGCATTTAAACTTTAAACCCAATCTCTCTTCGCTTCCCCTCCATCCCACCTTTGCTGGCCAGCTGGGGAAGCAGAAAAGGAGGAGGAGGAGGCATCTTCCAAAGCCTCCCCTTCCCTTTCCTTGCCCATCCGCCAAGGTGGGCTAGAGGGGGAAGCGAACCCCTTCTCTCTAGAGTTGCTGTGCAGTGGTGGCATGATTTTTCCATTGTATTCTATGGGGCCACAGAATACAAGGGAAAGATAATGCCACCCCTACACCACGACTCCAGAGCTAAGGGGTTTAAACATTAAAACCCTTGTCTCTTCGCTTCCCCCCCCCCGGCTTGGCAGGCCAGCTGAGGAAGGGAAGTGGAGGCTTTTGAAGATGCCTCCTCCTACTTTTTGCTTCCCCTTCTGATACACTACTGGTGATGTCAGGGGCTGTGGAATATGCTAAAAAGTTATGCTAATAGCAGGTACGCTAATGAGCTCCCACGCCTCTTTTTCTAAGAAATGACCCCTGAGTAGGCATGAAGGCAAGAAGCAAAGGTGGGGGGATTATCAGAGAAGGTGAGAGGGAGATCGACGGAGAAGGGTGGAGGCAAAGGAGAGGGGGTCAAATGACAGATAAGGGGAGGGTGAGAAAGAGTGGAGAGTTTGTCAGACAAGGACAGGGCTAAAATTGGGCCGAGACTGACAGAGAAGGGGAGAGGAAGAAAGAGAAGTGTGGAAGATTGACAGAAGAGGAGGGGTAAGAATGAGAGGGAAAATTGTTAGAGAAAGGAGAGAGGGAAGGAAGAAAGCGGTGCACCCTTCCCATTAGTTTCTTGCAGGAACCCACTTGTCAGATTCTATCCCATTTGAAGAAGAATTTGGGATTCCTAGAAAACTCTCATTCTTTCCTTCAAAGCTTACCGAAGATCCTAGAAAATGTAAACAAAAAATAGCACTTTTAAAAAGAGAAAAAGGTAGCCTTACCGGTTGCCCCTTGACATTTGGGCAAAGGAGAAAGACAAGAAGTATGGTAGCAAAAACCTGAAGTTTCATCTTGGGTGCCTTTCAAATGTGAAGTCACTGATGCGAAGACTGGGGTCCATCAGCTGCTGTATTTATACCATGAATCTGCCCATAAATTCATAGGGCCCTTATGTAATACCTGCATTGCCTAGAAGACAGATCATTCTGCCAACATGGAAAGGGTAACTTCTCTGAACAGTCATTACAAGCAGAAAGAATCCTTGAGTTCGGTGCCAGCTTCAGTCTAAAAAGTATGGTACATTATACTTGCCGAACAGTAAAACACCCCCAAGGTGGCACAGAAAACATCTGCATATGTCATGCTACCAACAATTATTTGGACCGATTAACTGTGGCTGATGGATAGTTAGATTGCCCTCCACCTGTGGATGCTTAAATTGTTTCTTGGAATATTGCAGGGTGGAGGAACAAAGCTTGTGACAATAATTTTTTAAAAATTAGCTTAAGGGTTTTGATCTACTTTTCCAGGAAACTTGTTCCCAAACCCTGATTTAACCCGGCGAATTCAAATCCTTCTCTCTTCCAGTCTTTACAATTAATCCCAAAGGACATTTCCAATCAGGGTTGGCTTTTTTTGTTTCCTTGTGTTTAAAATATGAAATCCTCACCCTACATTCACCCAGCCTGATGGAGCCAGCTCTCAGGCTTGATTTTCACAATCTCATTCTAATTATTGCCAATATATATTTCCCATCCTTCCTGGGCATTTCAGCTCTTTTCCAATATTGGCATTGCCATACCATTCACATGGCAGATTTGGAGGTGAAATTCCCCTCAGCTGAAATAATTCTAGCAGGGGACTTCAATGCAGGAATAGGCCATGAAAACTCAATCTTTTTTAAGGCTGTAGAAATTATTCAGAATGTTACCTTTCCTCCTATTCTTTCTTTCACAAGGTATTCTAAAGATAGTCACACCAATCTGGTAGTTACACTCATTTTGTTAAGTTTTGTTTCCCACTTAATCAGGGCTCTTTTTGTAGCAGGAACTTCTTTGCATGTTAGGCGACACACCCCTAATGTAGCCAATCCTGCAAGAGCTTACAGTAGCCCGTATAGCTTTATAGTTTAGCTAATAAGTCTTGTTCCCCTCTTAGCTTTTGAGTGTCCTCTTACTACAGATGCCTTCTTACTTATCCCTTTTGCAAGTTTACCAAACTCGGAGAGCTTTCTCCCTGGCAAGACTCAATGCTATGCCATCAGCACTCTTATATGGTAGGTTTAAAAAGACTGCATTCTTGGCTAGGAGTTTTCTTTGTAATTCCAACTGCGTTGAATTAATGTCATGCATTCTCCTCCATTGCTACTTATGTGCAGTCATGCAGGCCCAACATTTAAACCAGCTTTTATCTGGAATGTAGGACCTTTCTGATAATATTAAGGTTTATCATTTTCTGAACGATGCTTTACTTGAAGTTACTGAGTAGGTAGCCCTATTTTTACAGTCCATGATAACAGTCCAATAGAAAACATTACAGTATTAATTTTCTTTGCAATACCACATAAACGTTTATATAGCTGGCTTCATACCCTCCTCTGTTCAACTGCTGTTTGTAATATCTGTACATGTCAATAAAGGTGATTGACCGGTGGCACATTATTCATCCATAGCTGGCTACTAAAGAAATCTCCGTCCCCATCCTTTTCCTAATTGTCTTGTGCCAAAGAGGTGTGGGACACCCAGAGATTCAGGGGCCCCGCCCAAAATTTCAGAATGGGACCCCAGAATCACTGCCACCACCACCACCATTCCATGAAGGCCAAGGGAACATAATCCTCACTCCACACAAGTTGATTGAGAGCCAATGGTGCCATCAGACGCCAGCTGCCAGGCCCCCTATGTGGGATAGGCGCAAGTGGTGCCAGAATCCTACCCCTCTTCTTCCCATTCCTTCTGGGAACAAAGTGTGGGTGGTTGCCCCCTAAGCAGGAATCCAGCTGTCCCTGTTGCTCACTGGCTAAGACCAACCTCAGCCCAACATGTATATCACGGAACCACAAGAAAGAAAGCCTTTCTCATGAGGAGAAGCTATGGCTCAATGGAAGAGCCTCTATTTTGCATGCAGAAGTTCCCAGGTTTGATCCCTAGGAATTCCACTTAAAAAGGACCAGGCACTAGATTTTGTGAGAGATTTTTCCTGGAGACCTTGCAGTGGCACTGCCAATTGGAGAAGACAGTACTGACCTTAATGGACCATGGTCTAATTCAGTATAAGGCATTTTCATACGTGTTTGGTCTATTGTTCTTTACATATTGGAAGTGTTTTCATCTTTCACTGCTATCAAAAGATAAAACATAGTTTTTAAGGTATTTCTAATTAATACACACTTGACAACAACACAAGAGGGACACTCCAGCTATTGGGGGTCACACACATGTGGGGTATTTGGGTGACACAGGTTCAATCCTTGCAAATTCCAGTTGAAAAGCCCGGGCAATAGGTGATGGGAAAAATCTCCTGCTGAGATACTGACAGTCTGAATAGACAACGTGGACCTTGCTGGCCAGTGGTCTGTGTGTCCTGGGTGTTCATGGTGGTGGCCCATTTAATGCTTTTTCCCAACAGAGCCAGAAGGGTCTTAATCCATTTCAGCAAAACTGAACAGGTGCCACTGGACTTCTGTTTAAATCTTTACAGAGAAGTAGGGGTTTTTTTCAGGCCTAGCCTTGAATGTTTTAGGAATCAAGTTTAAAAATCCATTTCCATGTAAGCTGGGAGAAGTACTGTTAGGGCTTCATTTCTTCCTGTCATTTTTGCTTTGTTTTTCTTATGCCTCCAGCAGAACGGGAACCATGTGTTATGCTCTTGGAAAGTTTTAACTCCTGAAAAGTTAAATTATAAGTTAAATTATATGTGGACTATTTTCCAGTCTTAGTATGTCCCTCGACACCACCTGCTCAAATGTGATGATGGCAGAATCCGTAATAGGAGGGATGAAAGTGGATTTGTTGTTAAATCGCTCTGTTCTGCTGTCAGTTCTGGGAGCATCATCTTTAAAAAACCATTTAAGTTCCAATTGTCTAATCAAGGCATATAAATCAATTCACGCTGGAAAATCATTATGTATTGGACTGGGAACAAAGCCAAGATGTTTATTTAACACAGGAATTTCCAGAGGTCTTAAATTGTAAGTAGAAAGATTCACCACTAGACTTGCTTCCTGCCTGTCCTGGGTCAAAATTCAAAGGGTGTTTCCCGAGTGTACCGTCTGTTGCCTTTGCCTAAAACAGATTTTTTAGTAGTCTCCCTTTCTTTCCCTGAGTGGGAGGCCTCCTCTACCTCTGATGTATCTAGGTCAGAGTGAGAGGAATTAGTACAGTCATCCTTTCCCCAAAAGAACATGTCTCTCCCCATGACTCCCAACTTCCAGCATTAGCCCCAACGACCCCAACCCCAGACCACCATTGCCTCCTAAAGTAGCCCAACAAGTTGTAGCTATGGATTCTGGAGTTCAGCATCCCATCCCTGGAAAATGCCTTCTGCTTGCCACGCCTCTTCCCACGTCATCTCCAGCACTAAGTATTGCCACACCACCCCATCTGGGTCGTGCTTTCCAGTCATGACCATTCCAACCCAGTGCCATGTTTCAAGACTGGCCGAAATCCACCAGCCCCTGCACAGCCTTCTCTGTCTGCCATGCATTGCAAAGTGAGGCACACCCCAGAGCCTGAAACACTTCCTCCTTTGGTAATGGACATTTCAGTGATGGCCGTTGCTACCAGTGTTCCCTCTAAGCTGAGTTAGTGTGAACAAGCTCACAGTTTTTTGGCCTCCAGCTCAACAATTTTTGTCTTAGCTCAGGAAGGATGGCTCCAGAGTAATCTAATTTATGCAGTATCCAGATCGCTCGCTAACAAGTTTAATGCCGGTCGCTCTCAAAGTAGAGTTTTTGCTCACAAGACTGCACAGCTTAAAGGGAGCATTGGTTGCAACTTATTGAGATTTATGGGCTGAACTTAATCCTGCCTGCTGTCACGGTGGTAATGGGTCCCATGACAAAAGGAGACATGGGTCAGGAAGGGCAGAGAGACTCCACCCATTACCCTCCATCTGGCCATACACCTGGTGACTGCCGTTTTCCTGTCTAGATCCTTCTTTGTTCCCACACTGCCCGAAACACCCAAATTCGGGGGGGGGGGTTGGGAAAAAAAAAGCTGCAGGAGCTCATTAGCATATGGTATGCTAATGAGCTGTTAGGCTATTAGCATATGCCATGCCCCCTGACATCACCGGAAGTGATGTCAGAAGGGGAAGCAAAAGGGGGGAGGCATCTTCAAAACCCTCCCCTTCCCTTCCCCAGCTGTTCTGGGTGGGGGAGCTAAGAGAGAAGGAGTTTATAGTTTAAACTACTTCTCATGAGAGTTGGGCCACAGAAGGAGGAAAGAGGGAAGGAAAGAGAGAGAGTAGAGAGAAGGAAAGAAGGAAGGAAAGAGGGAAAGAAAGAGAAGGAAAAGGATGGGAAAGAAAGAGAGGGGAAAAGGAGGGAAACAGGGAAAGGAGGAAAAAAGAGAAGAGAAGAAGGAGGGAAAGAGGCAAAAGAGAGAAGGAAAGGAGGGAATGAAAGAAATTTGGCAGCAATTTGGCCCCATTATATCCTATGGGCCATTGAAGTCAATGGTGAAAACATAGGGTATATTCTGGGGCTGGAGGGGAGGAGGGTTGAGGGAGAGGCTCCAATCTAACAGGACAGCTTATGGAGCCTCTCCCCAAGATACCCACCAAGCCTCAAGAACATTGGACCAGGGGGTCCAATTCTATGAGCCCCCAAACAGGTTGCCCTTATTCCCTCCATTGTTCTCTATAGTGGGAAAAAAGTTAATTTCAACTGACTGTATACAAGTTAATTCCCACTGGCTGTATACAAATACTCCTGTGAGGTCATGCTGAGAGTACTGATTGTGGCAGGACCTCTCTGTCTGGATCCATCCATGTTCTTCCTGCCTGACTGTTGTCCACCTGATTCCTGGGGCTGGGACTCCCTGCCTCACCTGTTCACCTGCATGTCATGCTGGCCCACCTGATGGCAGGATGGTTACTGGTCAGGACTAAATCCTCCCGAGCCAAATCCTCCCATTGCCCTGGTAATGGACTGAGCGTGTCCCCTACTTAGAGAGTTGTCCCCAGCAGAGGAGGCTGACTGCAAAAGTGTGAGTGGCTCTCAGGCCTCCGGTGGTAAGTGAGATTATTGCCCACTCATTTATCTTGTTACTAGGAGTAGAGGGAGGGTGAGACCATGGAAAGAGTGCCTCTGTCCCTGTGTGGGTATTCCCCAGACCCCAGGCCATGCAGAGAGGTAAGCCCTGCCCAGTAGTCACTTTGCCTGTATGTGGAGGGATGGAAAAGAGAAAGTGCCACCCACGCTTGTACAAGTTCCCCACAGGCCCCAGGATGGATGGAGTGGATTGGCCCTGATGAGTTATTACTTTGCCTATGGGTGGTGGGTGGAGAAGCACCCTAGGGGGCCTAGGGAGGAAGCACCACCTGCCCCCATGTGTGTGTTCCCCAGGCCCTGGGGACAGCAGGAGCAATGGCCCTGCTCAGCTATCACCTTGCTGGTGAATGAATGTGGGTGTCCCCTGGGCCCTGGGCAGGGAAGGACAGCTGGTCATGCTCAGTACTGACCTTGCCGGTAAGTGGAGGTTGAGCGCAGAGAGAGAGCACAACCTGTATCTAAGCGGGTGTTCCCCGGGCTGGGCAGGAGGTTCTGCCCTGGTCAGTGATCCCATTGCCATTTAAGGGTGGATGAGCTTGGGGAAAATATGCCACCCATCCCTGACACCTTCCTGAGCAGAGTGGGAGGCTTGGCCCCAAGCAGTGCTCATGCCAAAAAGGATGGGTGGTTGGTCTCAGGGAGACAGAGGGACCCACAACTGTGCAGGTTGCCCCTTGAGAGGTCCTGGGGGAGTTGGGGGACTGTAACTTAACCCGTTCTGCTCTGGACTGTCTGATATAGTCACTGGATAAGTCTTCCCAAAGCAGTTTCTTCGGGGGCACTTCTCTTGGGGGTCTGCTACTCAGACCCCCCAGATCCAATGGGCACATGACTTGTGGGATACATGGAGGACAACCCTAGGGAGGGACTGTGCTAGTTGGAGGCCTCTAGCTCACATGGGTCAGTTTTGGTCACTCCTGAACAAACTGGGGGGACATCCCTTTCAAAAGCATGGTCTCATTGGAGGTCTGTAGCTTGGCCCCCCAAAGTCCTATCAGGACCAAAATTCTTGGGTGCATTGAGAAGAGTGAGCTGAAATTATGCTAAGAATCTGGACTCCCCCTGGTCCCCGCAGAGTGTTTTTTTGTTTCTGAACTGGTTCAAGAACCATTTCATGAACCAGCCACGGGAATGAGGAGTTGGTTTGACCAGAGATTAACTTGGTCAATGCAAGCTGCTCATGGCCATGGCAGCATCAAATATGATCTGTCATTTCTTTTATTCATCTGGGGTTCATTATATCCCATTCACCACCAAACTGTTGAACATCAAGGTGGCCTCACAAAATTTATAAGCGGCTGGTATCGGAAGGACAAAATAGGGATGTCTATGGATTCAGTTCTTCTCACATTACTATCTTCCATCTGTGGAATTCCAAATTGTGTACTGGGGGTAGTCCTTAGAGCTGAATTGGGACAATCATCTCTTGAAGCTTAGACTTGGTTTAAGGTTTCCACCTTAAAGTTAAAGTGATACACTCCAACATCCAAGAAGGCTAACTTGGCTTAGTTAGAGATGACTCTTATGTTTACCACTGGGATAAACTTGTTGAGCAATGACTAAAACTCCTCAAATTTTCTTTGGACTCCTTGTATTCATTTACCAGACAGGAAGCCATAAGAATGATTAAGGAATCTTTATTTAAGTATGATTATAGCAGTACAATCTGTAGAGCACAACATGTTTGTTCTACTCAATTTGCTGGTATTCTTCCACCTGGAGAGCTTCCCAATTACTGCTCATATCTGACTGTTCCTCGCTATAGGCATACCTTTATGTTGGTGTGTCTTAATGCCTTACCATCTAGAGTTTTGCAATGAAGGTATGTAAAAATATCATCCTCTGACTGAGTATGAGACTGTTGTACAGAAAATGTAGACACCCTGTATCATGACGTGATCTTTGAATGTAATTACTTTTCTAAGCCTAGAAATCTTTCAGTTCTACATTGCTCCAAAATATAGACCATATAATCTCTTTTATCTGAAGACCCATTGTGGAAATAAATGCAATGGACTCTAGAAAGAGGCTCTGGGCAGGTGCCACAGCCTTGGGCACTCAGTGTCAGTTTGCTGTGATGACCTCAGCAGGGTATAATGACACAGAGTTCACCATTTTCTCCAGGGGAACTGATCTCTGCCACCTGAAGAGCAGTTTGAATTCTGAGTGATCTCCACCCCTCCCCTGGGTGGAGTGCTTTTCTAGTGCTTTTTCTAGTGCTTTTCTTATGGCTACTTTGTCAGGGAATCTCCCAAAGGAAGGGGAAACAATTTACTCCACTACGTGTAGACAGCTGAACTCATTAAAACCAACATCCAAAGTTACCATTGGGCGATTCTGCATCTAGCATTCACTCCACATTTTCTCACCTGGAAGGGAAAAGTGCAGCTGAAAACCACATTTATCTATGCAGCAAAATGGAAACTGGGTGTCTATCCGTGCTTAGAAGAAAGGGCAAACTTAACAAATATGCAGTAATAGTGAAATTAAGAACTTATTTGAGAAGCAAATCAATTATGATATTTGAGGAGAGATGGAGTGTGTACTCTGCAAGCAGGAGACCGATTCACAGGGAGAAGCAATTTAAAATATTGTATACGCAATGTATGGTATTGAAGGAGAAGCAAAATGTGAATCAGTTTTAAATGTAAGATCCTGAATACAAATGTGTGCAAGGAAGTGGATTTTGGAGAGAAACACTTCTTTAATTTTCTTATTAAGAGATATAGAATTTCCTTCTACATATCTGCTATATTACCTACTATTTAAAAGTAATAGTGAGTATGCAGAAGAGGCAACAACATGAAATACCAAGTATGTAGCAGTAACAAAACTAATAATGTAGCTGTAAAACAGACTAGTTATGAAATTTGAAATGTAGACTAGTTATGAAATTTGAAATGTAGAATGATAAATATACATGTACCCCATATTTTATACCTTTCTGATTGTGAACTGATTTCTCTGCTGGCGTTTGGGTTGTTAGGTGGCTATGCAGGAGAAATCGAGCCAGATGACAGCCTTGTGTGACCAGTAATCCAGGGGATCAGCTTTGGCAGTCTCAAGGGAGTTGGCGAGGTAGTCCCTCACCATCATCTCTGCCAAATCCTCCACTACTGCACACCTGGCATCCTTGCCACTGCTGACTTCCTGGCTCACGACTGACAATGAGTAGTGTGGCTTCTCTCTGTTTGAGCTCTTTGAGGCAGAGGTGCTGGGCTGCGGTTCTTCCTCCCCAGGCTCTTCCACCCACTATTGCCTCTGACTACATTTGTTCACCTGTAGCCTCCACAGTCCCTGCAGAGCTCATGCTTCCATTGCAAGAGGTCTACATTCAGGAGAGCAAGGGGGTATTTTATCTGAAGGTCACAGCCTATGCAGGCCAGCTTGTATTCCCCTTTATAGCAGAGAGGATACAATCTGGTGGTGATGCCCATTTGCAGCCTTTTTGCTAAGGCCCTGACCCCTGGGAGAACAGCCAGATCCAGAATGGATGTGAGTTCCTGGTCCAGGCCTCACATCAAGGGGATGACTTGCCCAGGCCAGCCACATGGGCGCACAGCACATCAGTGGTATCCTGAAAGGGCTTGAGGACATGAACAATTTGGGAGAGGGCCAGCCAGTCATTAGACCTGATGCTGAACTCCTCTTCCTGGTGCAGGATGGTCATGGAGGAGATAAAATCCTGTGTGGTGCTCTTCTGCTCCACCACATGAGCAATCATGGCATAGGTGGAGTTCCTCATCATCTTTCCCCTGCCTCTTCTGTGGCAGACAAGCAGACTTGATTCTGCACGAGAAGTCTCAAGCAAAGACTGCATCTTGAGGGGGATGGCATCCCATGTGGCCTTGACAATGCTCCCCAGCATGGCTGGATCACCCATTGGGCGAACTAGGCGCTCGCCTAGGGCGTGCCGGCCTCAGGGGCGCCAAATGGTGCCTCGATCCCCCCCCCCAAAAGCCCCCCGCCGCCACCCTAACCGGGCGCCCCGCTGCAAAAAAGCACCCGGCTAGGGCGCAAGTAGCCCTCCCCGTCCTCTCTGGGGGGGAGGAGGAAGTGGCCGGCAGTGGCCAGCAGGATCCCCCTGCTGCCGCCGCCTCGGAAAAGCGCCCACCAAGGGCGCAAGTCACCCTCCCCCTCCTCCCTGGGGGCATGGTGCACCGGCTGCAGGGGCGCCAAACCACGCCCGGCCCCTCCCAGGAAAAGCCCCCCCCGCTTCCCCGAGCACCCCGCCGGGGCTCAGGAGGCAGCAGGCAGCAGCTGAGGTTGCCCGCCCTCTCCCCAAAGCTGGGGGGAGAGGAGACAGGGGCGGCGGAGCAGCTTCTCTCCCCCCCCAGCCGGCTTGGAACGCCCGCCCATTCCTGGCTCTCCCTGGGCCCCTCGCGGCTGCGAGGGGGCGGGGAGAGCCACGCCGCCCCGTTCCCGGCTCTCCCCAGGCGCCTGGCAGCTGCAAGGAGCCCGGGAGAGCTGCGCCGCCCCGTTCCCGGCTCTCCCCAGGCGCCTCGCAGCTGCGCGTGGCACCCAGGACAAGGCTGGGCCCTCTCCAGGCCGCACCGGGAGGTTGGCATCCCCGGTGGGGTGGGCGCCCCAGGCTGTCCTGCCTAGGGCGCCCAGACACCTGGGGCCGGCCCTGCTCTCCAGCCCCAGAGTATCCTTCACCACCAGCTGAAGGAGAAGATGGCCTTGAGGTGCACACGCAACACCACTGCCACAGATAATGTTTCTGCCGCCCACCCACTCCCTCCCTTGCAGGATGGTTTTGAGGATAAAATGTAGGAGGAAAGTAAGATGCTGAAGGCTAGATGGCAATCTGACAGCAATGCTGATTCTGTGAACTTTGGCAGATCAGGAGAGGGAGGGCAGGAAGGGCTGCATCAGTGCTTAGTTCTCGTGTGGGAGGTAGTTGTGAATTCCCTGCGTTGTGCAAAGGATTGGACTAGATGACGCTGGAGGACCCTTCCATCTCTATGACTCTATGGTTCTAAGGTTTGAGGGGCAAAAAGCAATGAAGAATTTAAATTTGGAAGGAGGAAGTGGCCTCACAGAAGGGCCAGGAAAGAAAGCATGGATTTCTTAAGCAGAAATAAAATACCAACCTTGATCCAAACATCATTCTTCCTGCTGAAGCTTGCTTGAAGTTGTGTTGATAGAACTGTTCTGTACAGCATCTGGGTTTGTTTTTTATGTTAGAAATTGGACAGGAAGCCCATTTGAAACATACACCACCAACATACACAGGCAGAAATGATGAGAAGCTAATGGGACAGCAAATACTGAACAACTTTTTATTTATTTTGGCAGCTTTGATGTCTGTGACACCATTAAATAGCTATAAAACCTCCATAGAGGGGAGCTAAATCTGAAAGTCCCACTGAGGTCCCTGGCCTCCCCAGGCTTCACTCCCAAGTCTCCATGAATTTCCCAACCTGGAGCTAGCAGCCCCAATTGGGAAGAGATATATGACAGTGTATTTATATTCAAATTTTGAAAGAAAGAAGTGGCTTCAGAGGAAGAGGTGGTTTTGGGGAGTGCCCTGAAAGTGACATCAAAGGAAGGGGTGGGGTTTGTGGTGCAGTGTGTTAGAAGTGACATCATCGGAAGGGGTGAAGCTTGGAAAGTGACATCACCTGACATTTGACACGGAAGTGACATCACAAGATGTGCCATCACAAAAGTGATGTCACATCCTTGCTCCTGACTCCACCCCCAAAGTCACCATCCCAAGTCGAACCTGGCACCCCTAGGTGTACTTGTTCCTTACAATATTTATCTCCTGTTTCCTGCACCAGTGCATAAATCTCTTAATGCAATTAAAATGAAATATCGAAACAGAATCTTGACAACATGTTGTGAAACTACAAACTAATTCACAATTAGTAGCAGATTGGCTCAGGATTTATTTTCTTTTTACAGTTTAAAGAACTTTTTCCTGCTTTTCAGTAACAAGGACTCTCTGAGTACAATCTTAAGCAAAGCTATGCCTTAGCCCAAGGAAGGCATCATGTCCATTATAGTATCAGAAGTAGATAAAAGCATGATAATAAATCTCTCCTACTGTCACTCCAAACCACACTAAGCTCAGTAGAATGGATGACCCAGTAGTTTAAACTGCCTAGGTCAGCTACCAAAACCCTAGGAAAAGTAATGGGCTGTGCCCTTTTCCCAAAAGCCTGGCCAAGTATGACTGCACCTTCACTGCAAGGCCAATCTTGTGATCTCTAACATCTGACTTTCAGTTTAAGGGGCCCTTTGAATCAGAAGTGTTGGGACACCACTATGGAGGGAGGGAGGCAAAGGATCATTGGAACAGCTCTCCAGTTTCTATTGTAAACTCTTTCCAGGTGTAAGGGGAGAAATTGATAGGGAACTTTTAGAGACCCATCATCAATATTTTGTAACAAAATTATTAGGGCTTGCTTTTAGGAGATGACGCACACAAAAGGGTGAACTCTGCTATTAAAAAAAAAAAAAAGCTCATTCACAGGCTAAAAGCAGAAAGCAGGATGGTATAGATCTGGAGATAGATATCTGCAAGGCCAGAGTTTGATAAAAGCAGAATCCAGGATGCTATAAATTACAAAATAACATTTGCTATGTTACAAGAAGAAGAGAGAAGGAGATAACATCTCAGTCACGCTTGGCAATGGAAAGCATCTGGCTTCTACTGAAACATCTTTCCTTACAAATAAAAGCATTTTCATCTGGCAAGATTCTATGCCCGCCAAAATCAGTTGGCTCCATGATGTGTCAATCACAAGGTGTCTCTATCCACTGGCCATGTTGCCTGAATTCTCTCCCACACACTGCAGCCTAGGCCACTTTTCTCTGATTGGGTCAGCATTTCAAGGTCATTTGCACAGGGAAGCTAATTCACTCCATTCTGCACCTCAAACTCCCTCCCCCTGCAAGACAGTTGGAACTGTCGGTTGCATATGTGACCTGGTGTATTCTGAGGTAAAATATATCCTCACTCACAACACATCACTTCCCCTTCAAAAGAAACAAATCCAGTAACACAACCATGCCACATCACAAAAAAGACAGATCACACCACAAGCAGAATGCCACAAGGCAAAAAATGATGGGAAAAGGTGCCAGCACTCACCCCATTACTGCCACAAATATGTACCTGAGAGCACTTCAGAGGATGGTGTGCAGGTCCATGTTATAACAGCTGATTGGGGGATTATGGACCATTCACAGACTTTCTACCTTAACATACCCTACAGGGTTGTTGTGCAGATCATACGGGGGAGAGGAGGATGATGGAAGGAGGGTCATATTACTGAGGGTGAGTACAAGAAGCAGGCTCGAATTTGTAGGGGTGGTGTCAGAAAGGCTAAAGCACAGGTGGAGCTGAGGCTTGCAAAGGATGCTAAAAATAACAAGAAAAAATTCTATGCCTATGTTCAGAGCAAAAAGAAGAACAGGGATGGGGTAAGCTCATTGCTAGGGGAAGACGATCAAGCCTTAAGAAGGGATGAAGACAAAGCAGAATTATGGTCTTTAACTGTAAGGTGAGCTGTATACGAACTGAAGAATGCAGGGCATATGAAGGAAGGGGGAACTGCCAGTCCAGAGTAAGCAAGGAAATACTTTCAAATCTCCAGGGCCAGATGGCTTGCATCCCAGGGTGTTAAAAGAAATTACAGATGTTATTTCAGAGCCTCTGCCTCTAATCTTTGAGATGTCCTGGAGTACTGGTGTTGTGCCAGAAAACTGGAGAAGAGCGAATGTTGTCCCAATCTTCAAGAAAGGAAAAAAGACGGACCCGGGAAATTACAGGCCTGTCAGTTTGACATCAATACCTTGGAAAATTCTTGAGCAGATTATTAAACGCTCTATCTGTGAGCACCTTGAACGGAATGAGTTAATTGGTAGTAGCCAGCATGAGTTTATCAAGAATAAGTCATGCCAGACCAACCTTATCTCCTTTTTTGACAGAGTTACTAAAATGGTTGACTCTGGCAATGCTGTGGATATAGTGTATCTAGATTTCAGTAAGGCATTTGACAAAGTTTCTCATGATATCCTTGAGGATAAGCTGGTTAAGTGTGGGCTGGATAGAGCAACCGTTGGATGGATTCATGGTTGGTTGAAAAATCGTACCCAACGAGTGTTTGTAAATGGCTCTGCATCTACGTGGAGGGAAGTCTCGAGTGGAGTGCCGCAGGGCTCGATCCTGGGTCCGGTGTTGTTTAATGTTTTTATAAATGACCTGGAGGAAGACATAGAGGGGATGCTTATCAAATTTGCAGATGACACAAAGCTGGGTGGGATTGCTGCTTCTGAAGAAGACAGAGTCAGGATTCAAAATTATCTAGAAAGGCTGGAACAGTGGGCTGAGGCAAATAAAATGAATTTCAATAGAGATAAGTGCCAAGTCCTACACTTAGGTACAAAAAATCAAAGGCACAGATATAGAATGGGAGGGACTTGGCTTGACAGCAGCACATGTGAAAGGAATCTAGGTATGGTTGATCACAAGCTAAACATGAGCCTGCAGTGTGATGTGGCTGTGAAGAAAGCTCATGCAATCTTAGGATGCATTAACAGAAGCATTGTGTACAGATCATGGGAGGTGGTAGTTCTTCTTTATTCTGCTATGGTCAGGCCTCACCTGGAGTACTGTGTCCAGTTTTGGGCACCACATTTTAGGAAGGATGTTGACAAGCTCGAGCGTGTCCAGAAGAGGGTGACCAGGATGGTGAGTGGGTTGGAATCCAAGTCTTATGAGGAAAGACTGAAAGAGTTGGGTATGTTTAGCCTGGGAAAGAGAAGGCTTAGAGGGGACATGATTGCAGTCTTCAAGTATTTGAAGGGCTGTCATGTAAAAGATGGAGCAGATCTATTATCTCTTGCTGCGGATTGCAAGACTAGATCTAATGGGTGGAAATTACAAGGGAGTCGTTACCGGCTAAATATCAGGAAAAACTTCCTAACTGTAAGAGTGGCTGAACAGTGGAACAGCCTGGCTTGGGAGGTGGTGGATACTCCTTTGCTGGATGTTTTCAAGCGGAGACTGGACAACCATCTTTCGGGTATGTTGTATGTATGTAGGTATGTAGAGCCATCTTTCAGCTATGCTCCTGCAGAACGCAGGGGTTGGACTAGATGACCTGCAAGGTCCCTTCCAACTCTAATATTCTATGATTCTTTGTCAGCTGCTTTGGTTCCCACTGCAGGGAAAGACTACCATTTCCCTAGGCAGAGGCTGCGGGGGGGGGGGGGATGTAAACCTGAAGACAGACAGGAAGATAAAGGTAGGCTGATGGTTGCCTGGAAAGGACATAGGGTTGCCAAGTCCAGGTTGGAAGCTTCCAGGATATTCTAGGGATGAAGCCTGCTGAGGGTGGGGTCTGAGGAGGAGGAAGATGGGGACCTCAGACAGTACATGCCATAGACTCCACCCTCCAAACAAGCTGTTGCCAATCTCCAGGTGACAGCTGGAGAGCTCTTAAAGCTCTGGTGCTAATTCAAAGGGCTAGGCGTGTGTTGCATTCTGACAGGGGATGTACAAAATGAATTATCGACAGAGTAGTGTTTTGGAAAATCTTTAGGAACTGTTTGGCCCATTTAACATGGCGTACCCATACAGAGCCTCTGGCATTTTCTCACTCTGCTGGCATCAAAACCAGTTTAAGGCAAAATAGAGATACAGAGACGTTTCCATCCTCCTTTGCATCAGTCTGTCTTTGTTGGCAACCCTAGGCCTGCCAGCACTCTCAGGGTGACTTCATGCCTTCTAACTGGCATTACTTCACTAGCCCTGGCTGTTTGCTCCTGTTCAGTAGGAACCTCCCTCTGGAAGCTGCCTGGGTGATTTTGGAACAGCCCCAGACTTTCTGCCTAACCTACCTTGCAGGGTTGCTGTACAGATCACAAAGCAGAAGAGGAGAATGAAGTAAGCTGCTTTGCTCCCCCTTATGAGAAAGACAGAACTTTGCCTAGGAAGAGGCTTCTGAGAGGAAAGGAGATAAAGTTGCCAACATTAGGTATGGAAATTCCTGGAGATTTGAGGAGTGGAGCCTGGAGAGGGTGGGTTTTGAGAAGGAGGTGGGACCTCAGACCGGTACAGTGCCATAGACTCCACCCTCCAAACCAGCGATTTCCTCCTGGGGAACCATTGTTGCCAATCTGCAGGGGAGGGCTGGAGATCACTCAGTATTACAACTGCTCTCCAGGAGGGAGGGGGAGAAGATGGAAAGCTGAAGTCAGAGAGGTACATAAAGGTAGGTTGATGGTTGGCTGGGAAGGCGATAGGTTTGCCAACTCCAGCCTGGGAGATTCCTGGAGATTTGAGCGGTGGAGCCTGGAGAGGGTGGGGTTTGAGGAGGGGTGAGACCTCAGACAGGTATAATGCCATAGACTCCACCCTTCCAAACCAGCCATTTCCTCCTGGGGATCCATTTTTGCTAATCTCCAGGGGAGGGCTGGAGATCACTCAGAATTACAACTACTCTTCAGATGGTAGAGATCAGTTCCCCTGGAGAAAACAGTAAGCTCTGTATCATTATACCTTGCTGAGGTCACCATAGCAGATTGACACTGAGTGCCCAATGCCAGGGAACCTGCCCAGAGCCTCTTTCTAGAGCTCGTTGTATTTATTTCGACAATGGGCCTTATTCCTAGTATAATCATATTTGGTAAAGAGCATATGTACATAGCTGGAATTAACACAACAGGAAAGGGGAGGAAGAGGTGTGTGATTTATTTATTTATTATTAGATTTTTGTCCCACCCTCCCAGCCAAGGGTGGCTCAGGGTGGCTTACGAACAATAAAATTTGCATAGAACAATCATAATAAAATCACATACATTAATAAATACAATGTTAAAATTCATACAGGATAAAGTACTAGCAACAATCTTCATTATCTCAATTGATTCTTTGGCCTTCTGTGGCTGTCTCCGGTAGTTGGTACGGGCTGTGTTTAAGGGACCTCTGGGCCAGGGCTCCACCAGGGTAGATATTAATTGTTGGCGGTGGAAGTGTTAGTGGTGGCGGCTCCAAAAGCCTGGTGGAAGAGCTCTGTTTTACAGGCCCTGCAGAACTGTGAAAGGTCCTGCAGGGCTCTAGTGTCTTCCAGGAGCTCATTCCACCAGAGTGGAGCCACCACCGAAAAAGCCCTGGCTCTAGTTGCCACCAGTCTGGCCTCCTTGAAGCTTGGGGGGGGGGGCACGCAGTTCTGGGTCTCCAATCACAGTGTCCTTTGGGGAACATATGGGAAAAGGTGGTCCCTTAGGTAAGAAGGGCCCTGGCCATAAAGGTCTTTAAAGGTCAAAACCAGCACCTTGAAGCAGACCCGGTACACTATAGGCAGCCAGTGCAATGTCTTAAGCACAGGTTGGATGTGGTCCCAAATCGGGAGTCCCATCAGCAACCTGGCCATGGCATTTTGCACCAGCTGCAGCTTCTGGATTTGCAACAAGGGCAGCCCCATGTAGACGGCATTACAGTAATCCAATCTCGAGGTGACCATTGCATGAATCACTGTTGCCAGGTCATTGCGTTCAAGGAAGGGAACCAGCTGCCTAATCAGCCAGAGGTGGTAGAAGGCCGACTTGGCAGTAGCTGCTACCTGGACCTCCATTGTTAAGGAGGCATCCAGGTGCACTCCCAGACTCCTAACCGCCAGCTCTGACATGAGTGGTGCCCCGTCAAAGTTAAGGAGCAGGATTCCTACCCTTGGACCACTCTGACCCAGGCACAGGACCTCCATCTTCATCGGATTCAATTTCATCCGGCTCAGTCTAAGCCAACCAGCCACAGCTTGTAGCACCAGACCTAGATCTTCCAGTTTGGACTCAGACTGGCCATCCAACAACAGATAGAGCTGGGTGTCATCCACATATTGGTGACAACCCAGCCCATGCCTCCAGGCAATCTGGGCAAGAAGGTGCTTATAGACATTAAAAAGCATTGGGTACAGGACTGCCTCTTGAGGCACTCCACATTCCAGTGGGTGCCTTCAGGATAGCTGATCCTGCAGTGCCACTCTCTGTTCCTGATCTTGGAGAAAGGAAACAAGCCACTGCAAGGCTAGTCCCTGGACTTCAATGTCAGTGAGGCGGTGGGTCAGTAGCTGTTGGTCGACCATATCGAATGTGGTCTATAATATAGTCTAGTTAGTAGCGTGTTTGATACATTGATCTGAGGTGTTGATATTCAGTATTTTGGTATTTTTAATCTGTATGCATTTGTATTCTTAGTATTATAATTGTATTTGTTAAAGATTATGTGTGGTTTGACAAGTAATGTGTTGTATAACATGGGAGCATGTAAATTCTGTTAAGGTTCCTTTAAATATTGTTGTAAGTATGTGACAGGATCAAACCCATGAAAACATTGTGTTGTGTCTTGGAGTATAATAATGGGCATACTGGAATGGTTAGGCAAGGTACTTTGCATCATGAACTAAGTCACGCCCGGTGAAAAGTTGTTCTAAGAATGTGTGAGTATGGTAATATAAAATAGGTTTTTACTGAGGACAACTTGATTATAGAGCATTTGAATTTGATAATGTTTGTATATCTCCTCAGATTTGTGGTAGAAAAACCAGGAGAAGATCTGAATATGGGGAACATATGGGGAAAGGGGGTCCCTCAGGTAGACCGGACCTTGGCCATATAGGGCTTTAAAGGTAAGTACCAGCACTTTGAAGCAGATCCGGTATGCTATTGGCAGCCAGTGCAGCACCTTCAGGACTGACTGGATGTGGTCCCGTCTAGTGGGACCCATCAATAGCCTGGCCGCTGCGTTCTGCACCAGTTGCAGCCTCCAGATCTGCGACAAAGGCAGCCCCATGTAGAAAGCTTTGCAGTAGTCTAACCTTGAGGTGACCATCACATGGATCACTGTGGCCAGGTCGTCAAGGTAGGGAACCAACTGCCGTGCTAGCCAAAGATGGTAAAATGCTGACTTGACAGTGGCTGCCATCTGGGCCTCCATTGTTAAGGAGGCATCCAGGAGCACCCCCAAATTCCTAATCCCCGGCGATGGCACCAGCAGTGCCTCATCGAAGGTCAGGAGTGGGAGCCCCAACCCCAGACCTGTCTGGCTCAGGCCCAGGACCTCTGTCTTTGCCGGATTTAGCTACAGCCAGCTAAGCCTGAGCCAACCAGCCACGGCCTGCAACGCCCTATGAAGGTCATCGGGACTGGAGTCTGACTGGCTGCCCAGCATCAGATACAGCTGGGTGTCATCTGCATATTGCTGTATATATCTTTGTCCCTGCCTTGGTTTCTATGCACTGTGTGAAGAGCCAAGAATCTTGTATTATTTGGGCTGAACTAGAAAATATAATTGCTTCATGACATGTTCTACTGTCACTTATGTTAGAAATGATCAGGTTTGTACTGTATGGTGTCTTAGTGATTTGGCTTATCAAATATACATCAACCTGACCCATGACAGAAACATTAACTAAAAGCAACTCCATTTTGCATCCCTGAGATCCTTCCTTCCTTCCTTCCTTCCTTCCTTCCTTCCTTCCTATCCTTCCTTCCTTCCTTCCTTCCTATTTTGATTTATATCCTTCCCTTCACACAAGCTGTGAGTCAGTTGCAACAATAGATTCCAATACAATCTTTAAAACGATTCAGTTAATAAATATCAAACATTAAATTAATACAATAAAACCAGTTAAAAACAGTTAAAGGGGGCAGTGCAGCAAATTTCAATTTTCAGTTCCTACAGCCGGGAAGGAATGGACCGAAGTCGAGCCTTAAAGGTCTCGTTAATAGCAGCATACTGCAAGAGCAACAGGGAGGCAAGCTGGGAGGCCCAGAAGAACAGCTCCATTTTGCAGGCCCTGTGAAACTGTAACAGGTCCTGCAGGGCCCTGGTCTCAGTCAGGAGCATGTTCCACCAGGCCAGTGCCAGGGCCGAGTAATCCCTGCCCCTGGTTAATGCTAGGCAAACATCTTTTGTGCAGGGAACAACCAGCAGCACAAGGCTCTCTGGGGCATGTAGGGGAAGAGGCGGTCCCTTAGATATATCAGTCCCAGGCCATATAAGGCTTTTAAGGTTAGCATCAGCACCTTGAAGCAGATCTAGTACTCAATTGGTAGCCAGTGCAATGGGCAGCAACACTGATTGGATGTTCACCTGTACAGATGTCACAGTCAGCAGGCACACCACTACATTTTGCACCAACTGGAGTTTTCAAATCAGCCTCAAGGGTAAGGCTACATAGAGTGAGTTACAGTAATCAAGCCTGGAACTGACCATTGCATAGGTCACTGTAACCAGATCCCAGGGAGCAGAGGCTAATTTAAAATCTTGGTATGACCTAAATTCCTGAACTCTGCCTGATTTCTGCTAATGTCATAAATGCTACTAGCATCATAAGGAGATGTTACATTAAGAATATATCTACCTGCTTCAAGTAGATCTCATGCTGTACTCAATAAGATAACTGTGTGGTGATGTCTGTTCTGAGTGTAGCCTCAGAGATAAGATAAGGAGGTTACAACATGAAGACATAAATCACTGAAGAGTTGCCTACCACTGAGTAAATGCCTGCTATCTTTAGAGTTAAGAGTGCCTTTGAAACCAACACCTGAAAGGCATGTTAAGAAAATCTAATTGGTAAATGTAGTAAATGATAATGAAAACATAGTGAATCTGTAGTGAATAGGCCATAGGGTAACTGGAGATGAGAGATGATACTTTAGAATGCATGGTGTGTCTGTTAGAACTTTGGAGAACTGATTTTCAGAGTCTGTCATCCAAACTACTTCATAAATTCTTTTCTGCTGAAGTCCACTATCTCTAGTTGAACTCCTGGTTGGGACTAGGCATGTGCAAAACAACAAAAACCAAAAACGGAATTTTTCGGGGTCAGGAATACCAAACCTAAAGAAAATAGGTATATACCAATATTCCCAAATCCCAACATTGGCACTGTATTGTGATTCTGGAAGTCATTGGTATTGCCAAAAAAAGTTTCCATGCCTCCCTGTCTCTTTCCCTGCCAGTATGCTGAGGTATTTCAAGTTTTAATACTTTCTCTTCAATGGGGAGTTGTACGGCAGGGGCCTCAGGACTCCACCAGTAGCCAAGCCCAAATAAAAGCCAAACAAAATCAGCTTTTATTCAAAGTCAGCTACTTCAGTAGCTGAATACAGATCTGTAATCTGTATTTGGCTGAATAAATACCCCCAAATACCAATAAGGTGTTTTTCGAGTATTTGTTCAGCTTGGTATATACCAAGCACGCACTCCCAGTTGGGACCCTCAAGAATTTCCATCATCATCCACAAGTCAATATTCCCTCTCTTTTGCTCATTAGTGCTTCATGAAAGAGAAGAGTCTAGAAGGTGAACTATTTTCTGCTGCTGACTGCACAGTTCCACACTAGAATGTAGGAGAATTGTACCAATTTAGAAATTAAATCAAAAAGTAGTTGGGCAATAGAAGTCACAGCACTTCTCATGCGGACTTTTGATATTGATTCCCCAAAGTGAAGAGCAAAGCATCTTCTTATAAACAGTTGAACTCATTAAAGCCTATGTCCAAATTTCCTATAACTTCAACAGAGTCCTAAAATTTGTGTTTTGTATTTTGTATGCCTTTACTGGGGATGCTTTGAAACACCATGAGACAACATGTGCCAAGGAAAGGCTGAGCTCCAATGAAAACAACTGATCATTAACACTGTGAACAGGGGATTTGTAAGACTCACCAGCACATCTTCAACAATATATTAACACAAAAAACAAGTAGTTGGCAGACATCCTGAACATCTTGCTGTCTAATGGTACACTCATACAAACAAGGACTTTTTTTTTTTTGCAGACAATGGCTTTTATTAAGTGGAAATGGGAAAGGAGGGCACCACAGATCTCTGCAGGAGATTAATAGTAGAAGAGAGCTAGGGCACTGGCCATGAAGCGGACCAACTTGAGGAAGGCATCGTGGGTGGCAGGAGTTTAGTCGTTGCCAAAATCGGAGACCAGCACGATGATAAGGACATCACTCAGATGCTTGAAGTTGTCAGGGTCATGGACAGCTCCGAAACTGCAAACCTCTGTGTCCAGGGGAACACCACCAACAAGCGAGAAACGGCTTCAGTACCAATTACCTCCACGCCACTTTTGAGCTGGCTGTTGATGGTGATCTGCTTCTCTTCTTCAGTCTCCTGGTCATCAGGAGCTCTGCTGCTCTGTTTTGGAAAAGTATGGAACTCTCAAACAGGATAGCGTGACGCCATAATGCACAAGCACACCACCACTGTTTCACTCACACAGAAGTCCACCATTCATCAAGAAATCTATTTGGCAGCCTCTATACCACGTTTGGGGAGCTGCGGTGGCTCAAGTGGTTAAGACGCTGAACTGCAGGCTGTGGAAGGTCAGTAGTTCAGCAGTTCGAGACCTGGGTGCCGCATGACAGGGTGAGCTCCTGTCTCTAGTTCCAGCTCCTGCCAACCTAGCAGTTCGAAAGCTAGAATTTGCAAGTAGATAAATAGGTACCACTTCAGTGGGAAGGTAACAGCATTCCGTGCACCTTGGTGTTTAGTCATGCCGGCCACATGACCACGGAAACATCTTTGGACAGCGCTGGCTCTTCGGCTTTGAAACGGAGATGAGCACCACAACCCTAGAGTCGGATTCGACTGGCTTTCGAGCAAGGGAACCTTTACCTTTACCTTTATACCACATTTGACACTTGCAATCAAAACCTGAAGATTTTCTACTTTCACCAAAAAACTCAAGCACTTGGCAAACAGGTTGACAAAGACTGCTCTGTTGTTCAAAATACAACTATCAGTGGAACAGCAACATCAGCTGGGAGTCTGCTTCTGATCTCCTGCCCTGCTGGGACACAGCAATTGTTTTGTCTGGGGGGAATCAGAAGCTGATTCCAGATGATCTCTAAGAAAGCCTACTGTCTTCCATCCTTGGTAGAATGCAGAAAACTTCTCAGTTTCCCAGGGGGGCAAATAAAAGAACACATCCCCTGATCCCTGATTAGTGGAACAGGAACATCAACTGGGAGTCTGCTTCCGATCTCCTGCCCTAAAAATGTCACCGTGTCCCAGCCCTGCTGGGATGCAGCAATTATTTTATCTGTGGGGTATCAGGTAACATGCATCAACCTGATTGGGTTAATTAACCAGCCATGCCTCCAGGGCCTTGAAGTTTAGGGGGCTGGGGCCCTTTACCAAATGATTGGTTGCCCCCTCGCCCCTGCTCCTTTTGCCTGCATCGTGGTCTGGTTCTCGGGCAATTGGAGAATGAGCGGGAGCCACCACACATGGGGCACTCATGCTTGTACTGGCAAGCCTTCCTGTTACAGACCCCTTGGGAACGAAACTCCCAACAGAACTCATAGAGACTAGGCATAGACTGGGTGCATTGCACCAGATTACCACTGTCTTAGTGCTCTCCAGAAATTGGACGTGCAGGGGACATAATCTGTGTTCACAACAGAGGGTGAACCTGGACCCCAAGGATCCTGTGTACCCCATCAGCCCCAAGGAGCAATGAGAACTGAAAGGCCATAATCCGGGTAGCTGCCCCACATCTGTGAAGGAGGGAGTCGATCCGACAGCCAAGCCCACTGCTGAGGGGGTGGGGCTGCTGCTGCAGAAGGGGCCTGTGATGAGGACGAGGGCCCGGGTGAAGATGCCTGGAGAGGTGTGCTGCATAACTCACCGGTGTGGTCTGAAGTCTTTGCTGAAGCTGTTGCCATCTCTGCCCCAGCCCTCTGTGCAGGCCCACTGGCTCCAGCCACTGCAGTAGACGTTGAGATGGCAGAACTGGCCTAACCTCCTGATCCAGAGGGCTTGGCCACCCAACCTTCCAAAAGAGTTAAGCGTGTTAATACAGATACTTGGAACTGAGCATTGGAAGAAACCATATCTGCTTCCCGGTACCCGGTGCTGTGCCAGGTGTTGCAGAGGGAGGAGTAACCCCATCCGCCTGCTCCACTGCCATCAGCTGCTCTAAAATGGCCTGCTGCACTATGTCTCCCAGAAGATGCTCCTCCAGGCCCAGAAGATGCAGGAATAAGGGGGGGGGAGAGCAGACTCCAGGGCACTGTTCCCATAAAGGGGCTTTAACCGGAGCAAATGTCCACAGGCAGCCATGAAAAGCCCAATAAAATGCCCTCCCCAGGTTTCCAGGGACACCCCAGATGCCCGCCCCAATCAAGGCTGCGGAAACTAACTGCTCCCATCCAAAAGCCCCGGGAGATCAATAGAAGCCACTGCGCCACACCTGAGGGTTGTGCCAAGCCCAACAGCAGCCCAACCAGCCACCGCTTAGAGCTGGCTACCGTGGGAGGGGGGAAGGGAGCACCCCCCCTGGCCAAACCCTGAGGCCACCGCAGCAAGCCCCGCCGCTGACAGATGACCCCTTTCCAAGAACCAGCTAGCATGGGAGGGGTTGGGAAAACATCCCGAAGCTGCTGCACCAAGCCCCATGGCCGTCGGTCACCCATGGCCAAGCAGGCTAACGCAGGAGGAAGGGGTGAAAGCCATCCATCTTAAGCTTGACTGAGAGGCCATGCCGAGCCGCTGCCACCGTGAACATCCCAGGAGGCTGGGAATGTCCATGGTGCCAGAGATCACTGCTGCCAGTGATCCCTCTAAGCTGAGTTAGTGTGAGTTAGCTCACAGTTTTTTAGCCTCTAACTCACAGATTTTTGTCTTAGCTCAGGAAGGATGGCTCCAGAGCAAACTAATTTATTCAGTAGCCAAATCACTGGCTCACAACTTTAATGCCAGTAGCTCACCAAGGAGAATTTTTGCTCATAAGACTCCACAGCTTAGAGGGAGCATTGGCTGCTGCCTCTGGCCCACCGTCCACTGCAGGGCCCAGCCAGTAACGTGATGTCTCCGCTGCCTCCACCAAACACCGGTACTGCTCCTAGTCCTGTAGACTGCCACCTAAGGCCAATGGGCCAACTATGCACCTGACAGGTGGGCCTCAGAACCAAGAGCTTGGGAGAGGGAGCAAGCAGCTCCTAGCTCTCCAAGCTCCAAATGGCGAATGAGGAGGGTGAATTGGTAGCCGGCCATTACATGCTGGATCCACCCCTTCAACAGACATGTGGTCAAGCCCACGTGCCTGATCTTCCTCCTTTGAAGGAGGCAAAGGCCATAAGGCTGCACCATGAGCTGGTGGGGCTGAAATTTTGATTAGACTGAAAAATGGCTTGATATTTTATTTTCATGTTAATTTGTTTAGTTTTAATATTTTAATGTTACTATGTAGTTTTACAAATTGCTGTGACCCGCCCTGAGCACACTTGCAGGGAAGGACAGGAGAGCACTCAAACAAACAAACAAATAAATATATCACTGATCTCCCCTGGGGAAGGTCCATGTAGTGGGCTAAGATTTGGGAAAATAATTATAATGAAGGCAGGCTTTGCTGGATCATATTAGTGGTCTATCGAGTCCAGCATCATCTTTCACGCAGTGCCCAGTCGGTTACTCTGGAGGGCCAGTTAACAGAGGCCAAGGCCTACCCCTAGTGTCAGCTTCTATTCAGTAGGACAGGAACTGCAGTCCAACAATTCCCTCACAGTGCAATCCTCAATGGAGTTACACCTCAAACTTCCAACTCCACCTTGGTATATTCTTGTGAAAGGCTAAGTTTGGAAGGGGGGTAAGTTCAGCAGAAATATAATGCTAAAGCATCCAGCCCACACCCACACTTGCCATTTCCTCCAGGGGAACTGATTTCTGCATTCTGCAGATAGTTAAAACAAACAAACAAACAAACAAAAATTCAGACCCCACATTTATATTGCAATCCTAAACAGATTTAGACCCCTCTAAGCACAGTGACTTCAATGATTTAAGGCATGAATCAGTTTAGGATGATATTGTCATGCTGTTCATAGTGACACTTTGGTAAATCTGTACAAAATTGGCAGGGAAAGTTACAACACACCAAAACACACATTCAGGTAATGCAGAAACAAGAAATTATACTTGTTCTTAGTGAAGAATATGTAGCAAATCTCCATAAAATCTAAAGCAAATGGTGGTTACTTCAGAGTTTTGGATACATTTATTTATGTATTATATTCTGAGAAGATTGTATCCTTCATGGTTAGACAACCATTCCATAGAAAATTTCTCTAGTCTACTCATAATGAACAAATAGACTTAAATTGAAAAACTCTGTATACAACTACACTGTTGCTGCAATTGTGGAGGGGGGGAGTGGTGGATAGCGAAGAGAGCTGCTACTGGTGTTGTGGAAAACAAGTGAATGGCTGGGAGGTCTGCCATTATTGCTGTGGGGAGAAGTGGGGAGGTGTACGGGAGAGCTGTTGACCTTGCTGTGCGTAGCAGCAACAGAGTGGCTGGGAGAGTAAAGAAGAAACAAATAAAGGGTGATGGGGTGGGAAAGAGAAAGAACTGGTAAACATAGGCAGAGAGAAAGAAAAGGGCTAGTGTAAAGGAGGAAGTGATAGAAGTGATAGACTGAGAGAAGTAGGGGAAGGGGTCATTTCCTGCCGGTGTGCCCAGAGTGGCGCTCTGGCAGTAGTGAGCCCAGGCCCCACCCTCAATCTTTTCCAGGTGCCCCATCGTGATGGGTTGGCAGGAGTGCGGAAGGGGAGGCAGGCAGTCAGGCCCTTTTGTGGAGAGACTTGGGGGGGAATATTTAAACTTTACACCCAATCTCTCTTCACTTCCCCTCCAGCCCACCTTTGCAGGCCAGTTGGGGAAGAAAAAAAAATGGAGGAGGAGGAGGCATCTTCAAAAGCCTCCCCTTCCCTTTCCCTGCTGGCCTGCCAACATGGTCGGGAAGGGGGAAGCGAACCCCTTCTCTCTAGAGTCGCTGTGCAGCGGTGGCATGATTTTTCCATTGTATTTTATGGGGCCACAGAATACAAGGGAAAGATAATGCCACCCCTGCACTGCGACTCCAGATATAAGGGGTTTAAACTTTAAACCCCTTCTCTCTTTGCTCCCCCCCCGGCTTGGCAGGCCATCTGGGGAAGGGAAGGGGAGGCTTTTGAAGATGCCTCCTCCTCCTTTTTGCTTCTCCTTCTGATACACTACCGGTGATGTCAGGGGGTGTGGAATATGCTAATGAGTTATGCTAATAAAGGTACGCTAATTAGCTCCCGCACCTCTTTTTCTAAGAAATGACCCCTGAGTAGGGGTGAAGGCAAGAAGCAAAGGTGGGGGGATGGGATAGCCTTGAGTGGGGGATTGTCAGAGAAGGTGAGAGGGAGATCGATGGAGAATGGTGGAGGCAAAGGAGAGGGGGTAAATTGACAGATAAAGGGAGGGTGAGAAAAAGTGGAGAGTTTGTCAGGGAAGGGCAGGGGAAAAACAGGAGGGAGACTGACAGAGAAGGGGAGAGGAAGAAAGAGGGGTGTGGAAGATTGACAGAAGGGGAGGGGTAAGAATGAGAGGGGAAACTGTTAGAGAAGGAAGAGAGGGAAGGAAGAAAGGGGTGGATGGGATGCACCCTCCCCATTAGTTACTTGCAGGAACCCACTGGTCAGATTCTATCACATTTGGAGAAGAACTTGGGATTCCTAGAAAACTCTCATTCTTTCCTTCAAAGCTTACCGAAGATCCTAGAAAATGTAAACAAAAAATAGCACTTTTAAAAAGAGAAAAAGGTAGCCTTACCGGTTGCCCCTTGACATTTGGGCAAAGGAGAAAGACAAGAAGAATGGCAGCAAAAACCTGAAGTCTCATCTTGGGTGCCTTTCAAATGTGAAGTCACTGATGCGAAGACTGGGGTCCATCAGCTGCTGTATTTATACCATGAATCTGCCCATAAATTCATAGGGCCCTTATGTAATACCTGCGTTGCCAAGAAGACAGACCATTCTGGTAACATGGAAAGGGTAACTTCTCAGAACAGTCATTACAAGCAGAAAGAATCCTTGACTTCGGTGCCAGCTTCAGTCTAAAAAGTATGGTACATTATATTTGCCGAACAGTAAAACACCCCCAAGGTGGCACAGAAAACGGCTGCGTATGCCATGATACCAACGATTATTTGGACCCATTATCTGTGGTTGATTGATGGTTAAATTGCCCTCCACCTGCAGATGTTTAAATTGTTTCTTGGAATATTGCAGGGCGGAGGAACAAAACTTGTGACGATAATTTTTTTAAAAAATAACTTAAGGGTTTTGATGTGCTTTTCCAGGAAACCTGGTCCCAAACCCTGATCTAACCTGCAGGATTCAAATCCTTCTCTCTTCCAGTCTTTACAATTAATCCCAAAGGACATTTCCAATCAGGGTTGGCTTTTTTTGTTACCTTGTGTTTAAAATCTGAAATCCTCACCCTACAATCACCCAGCCTGATGGAGCAAGTTCTCAGGCTTGATTTTCACAATCTCATTCTGATTATTGCTTTCTGGTCATATTAAGGTTTATCATTTTCTGAACGATGCTTTACTTGAAGTTACTGAATAGGTAGCCCTGTTTTTATAGTCCATGATAACAGTCCATTACGAAACATTACAGTATTAATTTTCTTTCCAATATCACATAAATGTTTATATAGCTGGCTTTGTACCCTCCTCTGTTCAACTGCTGTTTGTAATATCTGTACATGTCAATAAAGGTGAATGACCGGTGGCACATTATTCATCCAAAGCTGGCTGCTAAATAAATCTCCATCCCCATCCTTTTCCTAATTGTCTTGTTCCAAAGAGATGTGGCACACCCATAGATTCAGGGGCCCTTCCCTAAATTTCAGAATGGGACGCCAGAATCACGGCCGCCGCTACCACCACCATTCCATGAAGGCCAAGGGAGCATAATCCTCACTCCACACAAGTTGATTGAGAGCCAATGGTGCCATCAGATGCCAGCTGCCAGGCCCCCCATGTGGGACAGGCGCAAGTGGTGCCAGAATCCTACCCCTCTTCTTCCCATTCCTTCTGGGAACAAAGTGTGGGTGGTTGCCCCCTAAGCATGGAATCCAGCTGTCCCTGTTGCTCACTGGCTAAGACCAACCTCAGCCCAACATGTATATCACAGAGCCACAAGAAAGAAAGCCTTTCCCATGAGGAGCAGCTATGGCTCAATGGAAGAGCCTCCGTTTTGCATGCAGAAGTTCCCAGGTTTGATCCCCAGGAATTCCACTTAAAAAAGACCAGGCACTAGATTTTTGTGAAAGACTTTTTCTGGAGACCTTGCAGTGGCATTGCCAATTGGAGAAGACGGTACTGACCTCGATGGACCATGGTCTAATTCAGTATAAGGCAGTTTCACATGTGTTTGGTCTATTGTTCTTTACATATTGGAAGTGTTTTCATCTTTCACTGCTATCAAAAGATAAAACATAGTCTTTAAGGTATTTCTAATTAATACACACTTGACAACGACACAAGAGGGACACTCCAAATATTGGGGGTCACACACATGTAGGATATTTGGGTCACACAGATTCAATCCTTGCAAATTCCAGTTCAAAAGACCGGGAAATAGGTGATCCTGACAGTCTGAATATACAACGTGGACCTTGCTTGCCAGTGGTCTGTGTGCCCTGGGTGTTCATGGTGGTAGCCCATTTTAGTGCTTTTTCCCAACAGAGCCAGAAGGGTCTTAATCCATTTCAGCAGAACTGAACAGGTGCCACTGGACTTCTGTTTAAATCTTTATAGAGAAGTAGGGTTTTTTTTTTCAGGTCTAGCCTTGAATGTTTTAGGAATCAAGTTAAAAAATCCATTTCCATATAAGCTTTTAACTAGGAGTTTTTAGCTGGGGAGAAGTACTGTTCGGGCTTTATTTCTTCTTGTCGTTTTTGCTTTGTTTTTCTTATGCCTGCAGCAGAAGGGAAACCATGCATTATATCCTTGGAAAGTTTTAACTCTTGAAAAGTTAAATTATAAGATTTCTTATGTGGACTATTTTCCAGTCTTAGCATGTCCCTCAACACCACCTGCTCAAATGTGGTAATGGCAGGATCCGTAATAGGAGGGATGAAAGTGAATTTGTTTTTAAATCGCTCTGTTCTCCAGTCAGTTCTGGGAGCATCATCTTTAAAAACCATTTAAGTTCCGATTGTCTAATCAAGGCATATAAATCAATTCACATTTGAAAATCATTATGTATTGGACTGGGAACAAAGCCAAGACCTTTATTTAACACAGCAATTTCCAGAGGACTTAAATTGTAAGTAGAAAGATTCACCACTAGACTTTCTTCCTGCCTTTCCTGGGTCAAAATTCAAAGGGTGTTTCCTGAATGTACAGTCTCTTGCCTTTGCCTAAAACAGATTTTCTAGTAGTCTCCCTTTCTTCCCCTGAGTGGGAGGCCTCCTCTACCTCTGATGTATCTAGGTCAGAGTGAGAGGAGTTAGTGCAGTCATCCTTTCCCCAAAGGAATATGTCCCTCCCCATGACTCCCAACTTCCAGCATTAGCCTCAATGACCCAAACCCCACACCACCATTCCTCCCTAAGGTTGCCCAACAAGTTGTAGCTAGAGTTCAGCATCCCACCACTGGGAAATGCATTCTGCTTGCCATGTCTCTTCCCACGTCATCTCCACCACTGAGTATTGCCAAGCCACCCCATCTGGGTGGTGCTTTCCAGTCATGACCAATCCAACCCAGGGCCATGTTTCAAGACTGGCCGAAATCCACCCAGACTCTCTGTCTTCTCTGTCTGTCATGCATTGCAAAGTGAGGCACACCCCAGAGCCTGAAACACTTCCTCCTTTGGTAATGGACATTTCAGTGATGGCCGTTGCTACCAGTGTTCCCTCTAAGCTGAGTTAGTGTGAACTAGCTCACAGTTTTTGGCCTCCAGCTCAACAATTTTTATCTTAGCTCAGGAAGGATGGCTCCAGAGCAATCTAATTTATGCAGTAGTCAAATCGCCCGCTAACAAGTTTAATGCCAGTCGCTGTTAAAGTAGAGTTTTCGCTCACAAGACTGCACAGCTTAAAAGGAGCATTGGTTGCAAATTATTGAGATTTATGGGCTGAACTTAATCCTGCCTGCTGTCACAGTGGTAATGGGTCCCATGACAAAAGGAGACATGGGTCAGGAAGGGCAGGGAGAGACTCCACCCATTACCCTCTGTTAGGCCATACACCTGGTGACTGCCATTTTCCTGTCCAGATCCTTCTTTGTTCCCACACTGCTTGAAACACCCAAATTCATCTCCAGGCTGCTCCAGGAATGGATCTCCCGGGATCAAATTCATTTCCAGCAACACAAAGTGGAATGCGCTACCATGGTCGTTTGTTCTTCCCACTTTCAATGTGGTTTCCAGCATGAACGTGTGCTCTCTGGAAAGTGGGCCTATGTGGGGCAAATCAGGAGCACATCTATTCCTGCGGACCATCTTGTCCTGCTGTCAGCTGTCTTCCATAGTGGATGCCTGGGGTTCCCAAAGGCAACCATCTATAAGGCACCAGAAATCTCCCAAAGTACTCTCTCCTACTCCATCAACATTACCTGGGTTTGCCCACCACCACCACCCAATTTGCAGAGAACACATATCACCCCACCCCTCCACACACATGTCTCCTGGTTCTACCCTCCCATAGTGGGGAGTGAGCTGGAGCTGGATGCCTGTCAGAAACCAGTGTTTGACATATCTTCCAGCAGCAGTTTTCTGGGGGCACCTTGCTATGGGGTGCCTCCAAGAAGGGACCTTATAATGATATCTACCTCCGAGAGGAGGGTGCCAACAAGTGGGTCCCAATTGGAGGCCTCGTCCACTGGGGATGGGACTCCCTGCCCCCCCCCGTCTTCCCTCCTCAGCCCATCAGTCAGACCACACTATTGGGTCCCTCCCGAGGGGGCCCACACAAAGATGTCTTTTAGCCTGCGAGGGGCTGCAAGGCATGTGCCAGGTAGGGTCCATGTCCCCTGGGTTTGGGACTCCCCACCTCACCTGTCTGTCTGCTCACGTCCCCCGGACCCACCTGATGGCAAAGTGATTACTCGTCAGGACCAAATCCTCCCAATTTGGGAGGTCACGTTGCCCTGGTCTGGGACCATCACAATGGGGTCCCACAATGGGTCCCTGTCCCCTGGGTTTTGGATTCCCAGCCTCAACCATCCACATGCATGTCTCCTTGGCCTGCCTGATGGCAAAGCAAATAATGATCAGGGTCAAATCCTCCCAATCTGCGAGGTCACATTGCCCCTGTCCAGAATCGTCGCAGCAGGTTCCCACAGAGGGTCCCACATCCCCTGGGTTTGGGATTCTGTTCCTCATCTGTCTTCCCGTCCATGTCCCCCTGGCCTACCTGACAGGACCAAATCCTCTCGAACTGGGAGATCATGTTTCCCACCATCCAGTACCATCACAATGGGGTCCAACCCCCAGCCTGACTGAGTAAAAATTGTATAAAAACAAATAAAAAGAATAAAGAAATCAGAACTCATGTCCTTCCAGTCTGCCAGCTGGCAATGTGATCACTGGCTGTATACAAATACTCCTGTGAGGTCATGCTGAGAGTACTGATTGTGGCAGAACCTCTCTGTCTGGATCCATCCATGTTCTTCCTGCCTGACTGCTGTCCACTTGATTCCTGGGGTTAGGACTCCCTGCCTGACCTGCTCACCTGCATGTCCCGCTGGCCCACCTGATGGCAAGATGTTTACTGGTCAGGACCAAATCCTCCTGAGCCAAATCCTCCCATTGCCCTGGTAATGGACTGACGTGTCCCCTACTTAGAGAGTTGTCCCCAGCAGAAGAGGCTGCATGCAAAAGCTTGAGTGGCTCTCAGGCCTCAGGTGGTAAGTGAGATTATTGCCCACTCATTTATATTGTTACTAGGAGTAGAGGGAGGGTGGGAGCATGGATAGAGTGCCCCTGTCACTTTGTGGGTATTCCCCAGGCCCCAGAAGTCACATTGCTTGTGAGTGTAGGGATGGAAAAGAGAGAGTGCCACCCACGCCAGTGCATGTTCCCCTAGGGCCCAGGATGGATGGAGTGGATTGGCCCTGAAAAGTTATCAGTTTGCCTATGGGTGGTGGGTAGAGGAAGGGGCCCAGGGAGGAAGCACCACCTGCCCCCATGTGGGTGTTCCCCAGGCCCCGGGGACAGTGGGAGCAATGGCCCTGCTCAGTGATCACCTTGCTGGTGAATGAAGGGTAGGCCTGGGGAGACAACACCACCCGCCCCCATGTGGGTGTTCCCTGGGCCGGGAAGGACAGATGGCCATGCTCAGTAATGACCTTGCCGGTAAGTGGAGGGTGAGCGCAGTGAGAGAACACAACCTGTATCTAAGCGGGTGTTCCCCAGGCTGTGTGGGAGGTTCTGCCCTGGTCAGTGATCCCATTGCCATTTAAGGGTGGATGAGTCTGGGGAAAATATGTCACCCGTCCCTGGCACCTTCCCGAGCAGTGTGGGAGGCTTGGCCCCAAGCAGTCCTCATCTCAAAAAGGCTGGGTGGTTGGTCTCAGGGAGAAAGAGGGACCCACAACTGTGCAGATTGTCCCTTGTGAGGTTCCGGGGGAGTTGGGGGACTGTAACTTAACCCGTTCTACTCTGGACTGTCTGAAACTGTCACTGGATAAGTCTTTGTGAAGCAGCTTCTCTGGGGGCACTTCTCTTGGGGGTCTGCTACTCAGACCCCCCAGATCCAATGGGCACATGACTTGTGGGGTACATGGAGGACAACCCTAGGGAGAGACTGTGCTATTTGGAGGCCTCTAGCTCACATGGGTCAGTTTTGGTCACTTCAGAACAGCCTGGGGGGACATCCCTTTGAAAAGCATGGTCTGTAGCTTGGCCCTACGAAGTCCAGTCAGGACCAAAATTCTTGGGAACATTGAGGAGAGTGAGCTGAAATTATGCAAAGAATTTGGACCCTCTGGTCTCCCCAGAGGGCTTTTTTGTTTTTGAACTGGTTCACGAACTGTTTCATGAACCAGCCACGGGAATGAGGCTAGTTCATTTCAGTTCGATCCAGGGCAAAATCCAGTGAGTGCCCATGCCTACTCATTACTGTCCTGCCTGATAGACGTTTTTGCCTCTTACTGTCTGGAAGAATACATGATCGTTAACTATCAAAACCCCAAGATTATTGTTTCTTGGGGGAAATCTCATGTACACCACAAATGGAAATTTTATGAAATGCATATTGAGGAGATCCTCTGTTTTAAATTCTTAGGGGTTTGGTTTGACCAGAGATTAACTTGGTCAGTGCAAGCTGCTCATGTTATAAAATTGGCCATGGCAGCATCAAATATGATCTGTCATCTCTTATATTCATCTGGGTCCATTATAGCTCATTCACCACCAAACTGTTGAACATCAAGGTGGACACACAAAATTTATAAGTGGCTGGTATCGGATTGACAAAATAGGGGTGTCCGTGGATTCAATTCTTCTTAAATTACTATCTTCCATCTGTGGAATTCCAAATTGTGTTGTGGGGGTAGTCCTTTGAGCTGAATTGGGACAATCATCTCTTGAAGCTCGGACTTGGTTTAAGACTTTCCTCCTTAAAGTTAAAGTGATACACTCCAACATCCAAGAAGGCTACCTTGGTTTAGTCGGAGATGACTCTTATGTTTCCCACTGGGATAAACTTGTTGAGCAATGACTAAAACTCCTCAAATTTTCTATGGACTCCTTGTATTCATTTACCAGAAAGGAAGCCATAAGAATGATTCAGGAATCTTTATTTAAGTATGCTTATAACAGTACAATCTGTAGGGCACAACATGTTTGTTCTACTCAATTTGCTGGTATTCTTCCACGTGGAGAGCTTCCCAATTACTGCTCATATTTGTCTGTTTCTCGCTATAGGCGTACCTTTATGTTGGTATGTCTTAATGCCTTACCATCTAGAGTTCTGCAGCGAAAGTATCTAAAAATACCATCCTCCAATTGAGTAGGAGACTGTGGTACAAGGAATGTAGACACCCTGTATCACGTGACCTTTGAATGTAATTACTTTTCTAAGCCTAGAAATCTTTCAATTCTACATTGCTCCAAAATATAGACCATATAATCTCTTTTATCTGAAGACCCATTGTGGAAATAAATTCAATGGGCTCTAGAAGGAGGCTCTGGGCAGGTGCCACAGCCTTGGGCACTCAGTGTCAATTTGCTGTCATGACCTCAGCAGGATATAATGGCACAGAGTTCACCATTTTCTCCAGGGGGACTGATCTCTGACACCTGAAGAACAGTTTGAATTCTGAGTGATCTCCACCCCTCCCCTGGAGATTGGCAACAATGGTTCCCCTGGAGGAAATGGCTGGTTTGGAGAGTGGAATCTATGGCATTATAACTGTCTGAGGTCCCACCCCTCCTCAAACCCCACCCGCTCCAGGCTTCACCCTTCAAATCTCCAGGAATTTCCCAACCTAAAGTTGGCAACCCTATCTAGGAAGAGTACAGTCTTTCATCACAATGGGAACCAAACATCATTCTCCTTTCCCCCTTTTGATCTACACAACAACCCTGTGTGGTACATGAGGCTGTTAGTCTGGGAGTCATCTGACATCACCCACTCAGCTTCCACAGCAAGAAGCTGGGTCTGGCAGACCCTGCTCTGAAGCACTAACTGCTACGTCTCACCAGCTGTCATGGGGTGGCCACCTCAGAAAGGTATAATGACACAGAGTCTACCATTTTCTCCAGGGGGACTGATCTCTGCCATCTGTTGAGTAATTGTAATTCTTAGTGATCTCTAGCCCTCACATAGAGATTGGTAACAATGATTCCCTAGGAAGAAAAATACAGTGTCTCCGCAGTGGGGACCAAAGCAGCTCATATCTTTCCCCTCTCTCCCTTTTGATCTGCACATCAACCCTTTGAGGTGGTTTTAACCAAATTGCCATAATTTATTAATAAGAAGGGGGAATTTGAAGATCAAATGGCAATGGTTTTAATTAAGGCAATAATAACCTACGTATACTGGAGTCCAACTTACCCAGATCCTCAGAAATAGAATCAGAAAGTAGATATCAAAATATAGTGATTTCTTTACTAATAATTCTGACACACATGCAATAAAAATGAAACAATCATGCTAAGTATCTTATTTGTTTTTGCTCCCCCACTGCCTGAAGGGGATTTTATTATTGCATTTTCTATAAACTACAATTAAAAAAGGAAGGGGAAAACTACAACTAAAGGAGAAAGAAAAGAAAACTACTAAAAGCCCAAGTACAGGAGATCATTACAACAGCTTGTATCAGTATTAGTCTATAATGCTATCATTACATTGAATACGGTCATTTAAGCAATATTATCTATCTTTATAATTATTAATTTCACTGTTTAAAGAAAATCACAAGAGCATCAACATTTAATAAATGCTTATAAGTTCAGTTCAGAGTTCTCCAGCCTTCATTTTATTTTATCCTTTCTGGTCCTCAGTTGGTAATCGTGTTTGGGGTCCGCTGCTCCCTTCTCAGAAGCAGAGTCCTCATCGGAAGAAGAGTTAGAAGAAGTAGCTATGTCGGTAGGTTTACTGTCTCCATCCTCTTTGCCTTCCTCACCAGACTCTCCCAGTTGCAGTCTCAGAAACTCCCATGCTTTGAAAACAGTCAGTCTTTTTTTTTTTATCCTTAAGTTTGAAAAGGACACATTCGGGAACCAACCCTCTGTTAGTAATGCTGTTCGTTTGTAAAAACATAATCAAGTCTTTATATTCCTTCCTCTTCTTCCTTATTTCAAATGGGATATCTTTTAAAATCCTGATGATGTTGTCTCCTGACGTTGCTTTCAAAACTTGATCCCTCACATCTCTCTTTGAGAATCTTACCACTATCTCTCCAGACAGATTATTCTTTTTGATATACACGGAATAGGTTCTATAAACAACATCCATTTCACTTATAAGATATTCCCCTTTTATATCTGCAATTGGAGTCAATGCCCCACTCAGAATTTGTTTTAGATTCTCGTCTTTAGCCTCAGGGACAACTTGAAATTTGAGAATGAAGTAAGCTTTCTCCATTTGTATCTGCCATAGCTGAAATTCAGAATAAACTTGCTTCTTTTCCAACAACTGCACCCTTTTTTTGACCTTTTTGGATTTGGTATCCATTTCCTTCACCTTCTCAGCTGTTTGCTCTGACAATTTTTTAGTTTCAATCAATTGGAGCTGCTGAGTTGCAAAGTTCTGGTTTAATATTGTCAACTGTTGGTTGATATTTATCATCTGGTCCAGTAGAGGGCATAAAGAGTCTGCTAACACTTTGGAAAACTCGGTGGTATCTTCCAGTCTTGGGCTCATACCTCCAGGGGGTTTTAGTTTCATTTTTCTCTCCATTTCCATTTTCCCCCCCACTATGTTCGTGGATTATTTACTTTGTAAAAGAGCCTGCTAAAGTCTCTGCAATTTGCCCAAACACTTATTGGCACTCTGGTGTATTTCTCAAAACAAATTTCCCCGCTTATACTTCTGCTCCCCCTTTAAAAATTGTAACTTCATTCAAGTGCATGGGAGGACTCACTGTTCATTGTCAGTCTGAAGACCCCACCAAGGGTACATGCAAAATGCCCGAACTCCGATGTTTGTCCTGGCTGTCGACTCATTAGCCTATTAGCCCCCCCCCCCATTTTACCAGAAGTGTGGTCATCCAGCCACACCCACTTTTTGCTTCTTATTCTGTTTATCTTGTTTGTTGTCAAAACCCAGGGCTTTTTTGTAGCAGGAACTCTTTTGCATGTTAGGCCACACACCCCTAATGTAGCCAATCCTAATGCATTTCTGCTGCTGGGAGTGGCCTATTATGCTAATGAGTTCCTGCTGGTTGTGGCCAACTCAGGAGCCAGCTGGAACTTCATCCCTGTGTGTTCCTGCCCAAGAACAGCCCTGCAGCTGGATAAATATAAGTAATGGGGTGGTTTTAATCTGTGACTAAAGCTACAGACATTTCCCAATACTGTAGAAGTTATAGCCAATTAAGACCTTTGATTTAGGATTACTTGGCATCCAATGTGAATCAGTTGGAATATACAGCTGATAGATTAAAAAAAGGTCAATGTATGTGAAAGTAATCCTATGGCTACCTTGTGAGGGATTCTGAAATATGAAAAGCAAAGAATCTGATCCAGCACTTATAAACAGTGGGATTCACTAATGCCAAACATTTGAAGTTCTCTTTGAGTCCAAAGATTCAGGCTAGAAATTACATCCAGCAAGACATGACATCAATTCTGCTCAAAATCCCAGAAGTAATGCATGGACCTGGGCAGCAGGATGGCCAGAGTGTTGTGGTCCAAAGTGCTTACATTACATCTGGGGTTTTGGATGGATGCAACATCACATGTAGCCAGATATCATTTCTACCCATTGCTCCAAATGCTCCTGGGGAGTGGTGTGACATCCCTAGTGGCTCTCCAGGCTGTAATCCACTGGAGTCCAACCCAGAGATTTCTTACTGCTTCTTAATAATGTGGTGAGCAGCACCCCATCTGTTCCTTGCTTTCTGTTATAATTGGAGATGCTGGAGAATTATGGAATGCTTGATATATAATTGGCCCCTGAGACCTTGAGAGCCACACATAGAAGGTATGTGCAATATTGATCCCTGTTAATACAGTGATAGCCTAAGAGTGCAAGAAGTCATTCCTCAGAAAATAAACCTTAATGGAAGTGTGAAATGGCTACAAAGTTAAGTGGTTGAGGCATAATGGTATCCTCCATCAGGATTTCTGGTTATGTATATTCTTACCAGGTTGCACTCTGCTGGGGTGTCATGGGCTGGGGTGCCAATCAAAGGGAGTCCAGAACAGGCCGAGGTCAGGAACCAAGAAGACAGTGCAAAGTCCAAAGCCAAGCCAGGGTCAGGAGCCAGAAACACAAAGCCAAATCCAAAGTCACTAACCAGAAGCATAGTCCAAAGCCAAGCCAGGGTAAGGAGCCAGGAACACAGAGCCAAGTCCAAAGCCAGGGAGTGTGAAGGTCTAGGTGCAAGAGATGAGCCAAGGTGGATGCAAGTGGCACAAAGCAGGCTCATTGTTTCCACAAACAGTACTGCCCAGAGTATGGATTTAAATGCTGCTACCAATTAGTCAGTTGCACGATCAGCCAGGCTCCTATGAGAACTCTGGGCTAGCCAAGCATCTTCCCTATAGCCTCTCGTCATATGGTTGTTAAGTTTTGCCACAGTCGCTCTCTTAAACGAGTCACCCCTGGGGGTGAGTCAGGATGATTTTCAACTTGCAGTTCTTCCTCCTTATCTGGGCCAGGTGTGAAGAATGCTGATACAGGCAATGGCCAGCTATCCTCCTCTGCTGCTTCAGAGGGGCCAGCTGCAGTTTCTGCAAGATCTGTCAGCTCTGTCAGCACTCCCTCATCCACGCCCATGACATGGGGTCAGCCTCGCATACTTCACATTCTGGCTCCCACTCTCATTCAGGGGAACAGCAGGAGCCAAATTTGGGAAGAAACAGCACTATGTGATATTCTATATTACCCTAATCACTGTGGGGATGGGTTTACCATAGAGGTGCATCAGCCCTGACTTATCATGGGGCCGCATCTGCAATCTGGGGCTGGGGAGCAATCTGGGGAGGCCTTCTCACTGGTGCTGAATTGACCATGTACATCTGGGGGCACAGATGGGTGGGTTCCATGCAGAATCTGAAGGTCAGCCAATCTCTTCATAGCTGGGTCAGCCTGGGAGAATCAGAGTTCCAAGCAGTCTTGGAGCCCAGAGTTCTCACTCTGGTCATCCCTATTTATTTGGGCTGCCATCTGCTTACCTTGCCACAGTTTCCCCCCAAGCAAGTATGCTGGGGGATCGGGTAGATCTGGCGATAGGCAGGTCACCTTGATACAGGACCCACCTCTATGTTCTGTCAATGGTCCTTCAGTTGTGTTCTATAAAATCTGTGGCCAGACTTTCTCCCCCCAATTGTTCTGTCATGTTCTGCCTCCCCTCCCTTGCTCTTTTCCTTGTCACTGGGTTCACAGTGAGGCCATTCCTAGATTAGGGGTATCAAACCTGTGGCCTGCGGGCTGGATCTGGCCCTCACAGGGCTCCTAACTGGCCTGCGAGCAACTGGCTCTCACCTGCTCCTTGTCCCACTCTCCTACTTCCTTCTGCCTCACAGCTTGCTTTGCCATTCTCTCTCAAACACACAGGAGCTACAGAGCAAAACCTCTCTTCCCTCCATTGGCTGAGATTCCTCCCCCCTCCCTTGAGGAAGGAAGGAGGAAAAGAGTGAGAGCTTACATTGCCAGGCTCTCTCAATTGCTCAGCAATTGCTCTTCCTTCCATTGGCTAAGGCTCCTCCCACTCTTTGTCCCCTGGGGAAGACAAGGGGGGGAGAAATGATGAGAGCTTCCTTTGCTCAGTTCCCTCAATCACACGGGAGAGATACAAAGCACCTTTAAAACTAACAAAGTTTTATTCGAGTTATGAGCTTCTTGTCTTGCTACAGAGAAAGAGAGAGAGAGAGTTTTGTTGGGCTCGTTATGCTGTGGCTCACCTGGGTGAAACTGGGTTCCTCTCCTCTTTTTTGCTGTATTCATGCCCTCCTGATCCAGTCTTTCTCAATAGGAAAGCAATGTAAACTATTTACGTGAGTAATAAAAATGAGCCAGTGAGGTGGATTAGGCTGAGAATGTGTGTCCAGACCAAGTCCACCTAGCACATTTCCTTTGTAGACTGGGTGTTTTGACTTCCCACATAGTAGGCTGATACAGACCATTATACATGGCTGTCTCTCTGATTCTTGCACTGCCTCAGAGGAGTTGTATTTATTTCTCTAGTTTTGTAGACAAACACATAGCCCTCATTGTGTGTCGTGGTGCCTTCACATGTTCTTGACCAGCATACAAAGCAACTTATGTACAAAAGCTCGCAATGTCCAGCCATTTCATGTTTTCTCTTAGGTCTTAGGCCCTGAGCATTGACCATGAGATTTCTGTAATGAATGTCAATAAATCGAAAGTAAGTGTGCAACTTACAGATACACCTGAACAAAACCTGAACAGCATACTGAAGATTGGTATACCATATTGTCTCCAGGTTTTGATGCAATAATTCAGAGCAAGAGGTGTCAGTTATCAAAGACTGTTAAATAAACAAAATATTGCAAGAATGCTAATGTGTTAAGCATGTTATATTTTAAGTTTAAAAAATTATTGTGTTTGTCTGTGTCCTTTATACACTTTTTGTGTTTGCTACCTGGCATTACTTTTTATGATACACATAGCCCTGTCTAACAGGGTTGTATTTATGTCAGATCTGGCCCTCATAACCAATGAGTTTGACACCCCTGTCCTAGACTGTCAGAACTCTTCATGACATCACGCAACCATAAGTGATGGCAATGGTGTCACTTGATGCCACTTTCCCCAGTCTCCACCTCCCAACTGCTCCTGTTTTGCAATTCTAGACATATAACATCTACCAGTCCATACCTAAACAGAAGATTTCATGCCTCCCAATAATTCACAGATGAGAAGGGTATCACAGGTGGGCCCTTGCTATTCTCATTCCAAATTCTACCACACCCATTATAGATAGCTGAGCATTTTTAGCCATGTGCTTTATATACCTTTGTCTCTGCCTTGGTTTCTATGCACTGTGTGAAGAGCCAAGAATGTTGTATTATTTGGGCTGAACTAGGAATATATAATTGCTTCATGACATGTTATACTGTCACTTATGTTTGAAATGATCACTTTTGTACTGTATGGTGTCCTATTGATTTGGCTGATCAAATATACATCAACCTGACCCATGACAGAAAAATTAACCAAAAGCAACTCCATTGTATATTCTTTCTTTCTTTCTTTCTTTCTTTCTTTCTTTCTTTCTTTCTTTCTTTCTTTCTTTCCTTCCTTCCTTCCTTCCTTCCTTCCTTCCTTCCTTCCTTCCTTCCTTCCTTCCTTCCTTCCTTCCTTCCTTCCTTCCTTCCTTCCTTCCTTCCTTCCTTTCTGTGATTTATATCCCTCCCTTCACAAAAGCAGTGGGTGAGTCGCAACAATAGATTCCAATACAATCTTAATAAATATCAAACATTAAATTAATACAATAAAACCAGTTAAAAACAGTTAAAGGGGGCAGTGCAGCAAATTTCAATTTTCAGTTCCTACAGCTGGGAAGGAATGGGCCGAAGCCGTGCCTTAAAGATCTCGTTAATTGCAGCATACTGCAACAGCAACAGGGAGGCCAGCTGGGAGGCCCAGAAGAACACCTCCATTTTGCAGGCCCTGTGAAACTATAACAGGTCCTGCAGAGCCCTGGTCTCAGTCAGGAGCATATTCCACCAGGCCAGTGCCAGGGCCGAGTAATCCCTGGCCCTGGTTGAGACTTGGTGAACATCTTTCGTGCCAGGGACAACCAGCAGAAAGTTATCCCCAGAGCACAAGGCTCTCTGGGGCATGTATGAAGAGAGGCGGTCCCTTAGATTTATGAGTCCCAGCCCATATAAGGCTTTAAAGGTTAGCACCAGCACCTTGAAGCAGATCCGGTACTCAATTGGTAGCCATTGCAATGGGCAGACCACTGACTGGATGTGCACCTGTACAGATGTCACAGTCAGCAGGGACACCACTACATTTTGCACAAGCTAGAGTTTTCAAATCAGCCTCAAGGGTAAGCCTACATAAAGTGAGTTACAGCAATCAAGCCTGGAACTGACCATTGCATAGGTCACTGTAACCAGGTCCCGGGGAAAGAGGCTAATTTTAAATTTGGTATGACCTAAATTCCTGAACTCTGCCTGACTTTTGCTAATGTCATAAATGCTACAAGTATCATAAGGAGATGTTACATTAAGAATGTATCTGCCTGCTTCAAGTAGATCTCATGCTGTACTCAGTAAGATAACTGTGTGATGATGTCTGTTCTGAGCATAGCCTCAGAGATAAGATAGGAGGTTACAACATGAAGATATAAATCACAAACAGTTGCCTACCATGGAGTAAATGCCTGCTATCTTTAGAGTTAGAGTGCCTTTGAAACCAACAGCTAAAAGGCATGTTAAGAAAATCTAATTGGTAGGTGCAGTAAATGATAATGAAAATATAGTGAATATGTAATGAATAGGCCATAGGGTAACTGGAGATGAGAGATGATACTTTAGAATGTATGGTGTGTCTGTTAGAACTTTGGAGAACTGATTTTCAGAATCTGTTGTCCAAACTACTTCATAAATTCTTTTCTGCTGAAGTCCACTATCTCTAGTTGAACTCCTTGTTGGGACTAGGGATGTGCAAAACAACTGAAACAAAAAGTGGTATTTTTCGGGGTCAGGAATACCAAACCCGAATAAAATAGGTATATACCAATATTCCCAAATTCCAACATTAGCATTGTATTGTGATTCCGGAAGCCAAAAAAAGTTTCCATGCCTCCGTGTCTCTTTCCCTGTCAGTCTGCCGAGGTATTTAAAGTTTAAATACCTTCTCTTCATTGGGGAGTTGTATGGCAGGGGCCTCAGGACTCCACCAGTAGCCAAACCCAAATAAAAGCCAAACAAAATCAGCTTTTATTCAAAGGCAGCTACTTCAGTAGCCAAATACGGATTTGTATTTGGCTGAATAAATACCCCCCAAATACCAATAAGGTGTTTTTCGGATATTTATTCAGCTTGGTATATACCAAGCACGCACTCCTAGTTGGGACCCTCAAGAATTTCCTCATCATCCACAGGTCAATATTTCCTCTCTTTTGCTCATTAGTGCTTCATGAAAAAGAAGAGTCTAGAAGATGAACTATTTTCTCCTGCTGACTTCACAGTTCCACATTAGAATGTAGGAGAAGTGTACCAATTTAGAAATTAAATCAAGAAGTAGCTGGGCAATAGAAGTCACAGCACTTCTCATGCGGACTTTTGATAGGGATCCCCCAAAGTGAAGAGCAAAGCATCTTTTTATGAACAGCTGAACTTATTAAACCCAATGTCCAAATTTCCTTTAACTTCAACAGAGACCTACAATTTGAGTTTTGTATTCCGTATGCCTTTACTGTGGGATGTTTTGAAACACCAAGAGACAACATGTGCCAAGGAAAGGCTGAATTCCAATGAAAAAGACACAACTGATCATTTATACAGCGCACAGAGGATTTGTAAGACTCACCAGCACATCTTCAACAATATTGTACATTAACACAAAAAACAAGTAGTTGGCAGATATCCTGAACATCTTGCTGTCTAATGGTAAACTTATACAAAAAAGACTTTTTTTTTTTGCAGACTATGGCTGTTATTAAGTGGAAATGGGAAAGGAGGGCACCACAGGTCTCTGCAGGAGATTAATGGTAGAAGAGATCTAGGGCATTGGCCATGAAGTGGACCAACTTCAGGAAGGCATCGTGGGTGGCAGGAGCTTAGTTGTTGCCAAAGTGGGAGACTAGGATGATGATAAGGACATCACTCAGAAGCTTGAAGTTGTCAGGGTCACGGACAGCTGGCTACGTAAAAGATTCAGGGTCCAGGGGTACACCACCAACATGCGAGTAACAGTTTCTTCAACAGTTTCCCCCACACTGTTTTTGCGCCGGCTTTTGATGCTTATCTGCATCTCTTCCTCAGTCCAGTACATAAAGGTTAACCGCTGGTCATCAGGATCTCTGCTGCTCTGTTTTGGGAAAGTATGGAACTCTCAAACAGGATAGCGTGATACCATAATACACAAGCACACCACCACTTTTTCACTCACACAGAAGTCCACCATTCTTCAAGAAATCTATTTGGCAGCCTCTATACCATGTTTGACACTTGCAATCAAACTGTGATCAAAATCTGAACATGTTCTACTTTCACCAAAAAACTCAAGCACTTGGCAAACAGGTTGACAAAGACTTCTCTGTTGATCAAAATACAACTATCAGTGGAACAGCAACATCAGCTGGGAGTCTGCTTCCGATCTCCTGCCCTGCTGGGACACAGCAATTGTTTTCTCCAGGGGGGAACAGAAGCTGATTCCAGATGATCTCTAAGAAAGCCTACTGTCTTCCATTCTTGGTAGAATGCAGAAAACTTCTCAGTTTCCCAGGGGAGCAAATAAAAGTACACGTCCCCTGATCCCTGATCAGTGGAACAGGAACATCAGCTGGGAGTCTGCTTCCGATCTCCTGCCCTAAAAATGTCACTGTGTCCCAGCCCTGCTGGGACGCAGCAATTGTTTTGTCTGTGGGGAATCTGGTAACATGCATCAACCTGATTGGGTTAATTAACCAGCCATGCCTCCAGGGCCTTCAGGTTTAGGGGGCTGGGGCCCTTTACCAAATGATTGGTTGCCCCCCCCCGCTTCTTTTGCCTGCATCGTGGTCTGGTTCTAGGGCAATTGGAGAATGAGTGAGAGCCACCACACATGGGGCACTCATGCTTGGACAGGTAATCTTTCCTGTTACAGACCCCTTTGGAACCAAACTCCCAACAGAGCAGGCAGGGTTGAACCACCTGCCCCGCGGACTCATAGAGACTGGGCATACACTGGGTGCATTGCACCAGATTACCACTGTCTTAGTGCTCTCCAGAAATTGGACGTGCAGGGGACATAATCTGTATCCACAACAGAGGGTGAACCTGGACCCCAAGGATCCTGTGTACCCCATCAGCCCCAAGCAGCAATGAGAACTGAAAGGCCATAATCTGGGTAGCTGTCCCACATCTGTGAAGGAGGGAGTTGATCCGACAGCCAAGCCCATGGCTGAGGGGGTGGGACTGCTGCTGCAGAAGGGGCCTGTGATGAGGACGAGGGCCCGGGTGAAGATGCCTGGGGAGGTGTGCTGCTTAACTCACTGGTGTGGTCTGAAGTCTTTGCTGAAGCTGTTGCCATCTCTGCCCCAGCCCTCTGCACAGGTCCGCTGGCTCCAGCCGCTGCGATAGACGTTGAGACAGCAGAACTGGCCTAACCTCCTGATCCAGAGGGCTTGGCCACCCAACCTTCCAAAAGAGGTAAGCGTGTTAATACAGATACTTGGAACTGAGCATTGGAAGCAAACTGTATCTGCTTCCCGGTACCCAGTGCTGTGCCAGCTGTTGCTGAGGGAGGAGTAACCCCATCCGCCTGCTCCACTGCCATCAGCCACTCTAAAATGGCCTGCTGCACTATGTCTCCCTCATCTTCATCTGAAGCCAAGGCGGTGGGGGGCTAAGCGTTTTGAGGGGGCTCTAGGTGCAGGCTGCTTGCCCTTAGCCTGCACCGTTCCCTTCTTGGGGGCCATGGCTAAAGAAAAGAAACCAAAACGGGGGAAGAATCAGACCCCAATGAATGATTGCTCACTACCCAAATGGAACCAGAAATTTGGCGCAGCTGCCCCAGCTACCATGCCCTGTGCTGCAGGACCAGAAGGGGAACCAAAAGTCCTCGAAAGCACCACACCCGTAACCACTAGCCAGGCAACAAATGAAACCAGAGGGGGAAGGGATAGAAGCCTCTGGTGAGGTAAACAGTCCCAGGGCAGGCAAACACAGGAAGGACCCAAAATTTATTCAGATCTCCCGTCGAAATGCCAACTAAGCCAACCCTGCTTAGCCTCCAAGATCTGGGCTAGCTTAGCTCCTCCAGGCCCAGAAGATCCAGGAAAAAGGGGGAGGGGAGAGCAGATTCCAGGCCACTGTTCCCGTAAAGGGGCTTCCACCAGAGCAAATGTCCACAGGCAGCCATGAAAAGCCCAAGAAAACACCCTCCCCAGGTTACCAGGGAGGCCAAAGGTGCCCACCCCAGCAAGGCTGTGGAAACTAACCACCCCATCCAAAAGCCCCGGGAGATCCCTGGAAGCCATTGCACCACACCTGAGGGCCGTGCCAAGCCCGACTGCAGCCCAACCATCCACCGCTGAGAGCTGGCTATCGTGGGAGGGGGAGGGAGCACCCCCCTGGGCAAACCCCGAGGCTACTGCAGCAAGCCCCGCAGCTGCCAGATCACCCCCATCTGAGAGCCGGCTAGCATTGGAAGGGTTGGGAGTACATTCTGAAGCTGCTGCACCAAGCCCCATGGTCATCAGTCACCTGTGGCCAAGCAGGCTAACACAGGAGGAAGGGGTGAAATTGATCCATGTTGGGCTTGCCTGAGAGTCCACGCCAAGCTGCTGCCACCATGAACATCCCAGGAGGCTGGGAATGTCCATGTTGCCAGAGATCACTGCTGCCAGTGTTGCCTCAGTGTTGCTGAGTTAATGTGAGCTTTTTTAGCCTCTAGTTCACAGAGTTTTGTCTTAGCTCAGGAAGGATTGCTCCAGAGCAAACTAATTTATGCAGTAGCCAAATCACTGGCTCACAACTTTAATGCCAGTAGCTCACCAAGTAGAATTTTTGCTCATAAGACTCCACAGCTTAGAGGGAGCATTGGCTCCCGCCTCTGGCCCGCCGTCCACTGCAGGGCCCAGCCAGTAATGCGATGCCTCTGCTGCCTCTACCAAACACCGGTACTGCTCCTAGTCCTGTAGACTGTCACCTAAGGCTGCTGCGCCAACTGTGCATCCAGCAGGTGGGCTCCAGAACCAAGAGCTTGGGAGCGGGAGCAACCAGCTCCTAGCTCTCCAAGCTCCAAACAGTGAATGAGGAGGGTGAATAGGGAGCCGGCCATTACACGCTGGATCCACCCCTTCAACAGACATGTGGTCAAGCCCACGTGCCTGATCTTCCTCCTTCGAAGGAGACAAAGGCTATATGGCTGTGCCATGACCTGGTGGGGACGAAAATTTGATTAGACTGAAAAGTGGCTTGATATTTTATTTTCATGTTAATTTCTTTAATTTTAATGTTACTATGTAGTTTTACAGATTGTTGTGACCCAACCTGAGCCCACTTGCGGGGAGGGCAGGAGAGCAATCAAACAAACAAGGTAAAGGTAAAGGTTCCCTTGCTCGAAAGCCAGTCGAATCCGACTCTAGGGTTGCGGTGCTCATCTCCGTTTCAAAGCCGAAGAGCCAGCGCTGTCCGAAGACGTTTCCGTGGCCATTTGGCCGGCATGACTAAACACCAAGGCGCACGGAACGCTGTTACCTTCCCACCGAAGTGGTACCTATTTATCTACTTGCAATTTCTTGCTTTCGAACTGCTAGGTTGGCAGGAGCTGGAACTAGAGATGGGCGCTCACTCCGTCATGCGGCACCTGGGTCTCGAACTGCTGAACTACCGACCTTCCACAGCCTGCAGTTCAGCGTCTTAACCACTTGAGCCACCGCAGCTCCTTCAAACAAACAAACAAGTAGATAAATCACTGATCTCCTCTGGGGAAGGGCATGTAGGCATGGGAAGATAATAATAATGAAGGCAGGCTTTGCTGGATCATACTAGTGGTCCATCAAGTCCAGCATCATGTTTCATGCAGTGCCCAATCGATTACTCAGGAGGACCAGTAACAGAGGCCAAAGCCCACCCCTAGTGTCAGCTTTTATTCAGTAGGATGGGAACTGCAGTCCAACAATTACCTCACCATGCAATCCTCAATGGGAGTTACATCTCAAACCTCCAACTCTACTTTGGGTGATTCTTGTGAAAGGCTGAGTTCGGGAGGGGGGTAAGTTCAGCAGAAATGTAATGCTAAAGTGTCCAGCTCACCCCCACACTTGCCGTTTCCTCCAGGGGAACTGATCTCTGTATTCTGCAGATCTGTTAAAATGAAAAAAAAAAAAAAAACTTCAGACCCCACATTTATATTGCAGTCCTAAACAGATTTAGACCCCTCTAAGCACAGTGACTTCAATGATTGAAGGCATAAATCAGTTTAGGATGATATTGTCATGCTGTTCATACTGACACTTTGGTAAATCTGTACAAAATTGGCAGGGAAAGTTACAACACACCAAAACACACATTCAGGTAATGCAGAAACAAGAAATGATACTTGTTAGTGAAGAATATGTATCAAACCTCCATAAAATCTGAAACAAATGGTGGTTACTTCAGACTTTTGGATACATTCATTTATGTATTATATTCTGAGAAGATTGTATTCTTCATGGTTAGACTACCATTCCATGGAAAATTTCTCTAGTCTACTCATAATGAACAAATGGACATAAACTGAAAAACTCTGTACAGAACTACACTGTTGCTGCAATTGTGGAGGGGCAGGGAGTGGTGGATGGCGAAGAGAGCCACCATTGGTGTTGTGGAAAACAAGTGAATGGCTGGGAGGTTTACCATTATTGCTGGGGGGGGGAGGTATACAGGAGAGCTGTTGACCTTGCTGTGCGTAGTAGCAACAGGCTGGCTGGAAGAGTAAAGGAGAAACAAATAAAGGATGATGGGGTGGGAAAAAGAAAGAAGTGACAAACATAGGGAGAGGAAGAGAAAAAGAAAAGGGCTGTTGTAAGGGAGGAAGTGATAGAAGTCATATACTGAGAGAAGTAGGGACAGGGGTCATTTCCTGCCTGTGTGCCCCAGAGTGGCGCTCTGGCAGTAGCGAGCCCAGGCCCTACGCCCAATCTTTTCCAGGTGCCCCATCGTGGTGGGTTGGCAGGTGTGCGGAAGGGGAGGCAGGCAGTCAGGCCCTCCTTTCCCCCTGAACCTCTCCACTTTTGCAGAGATACTCGGGGGGGGGATCTAAACTTTAAAACCAATCTCTCTTCGCTTCCCCTCCAGCTCACCTTTGCAGGCCAGCTGGGGAAGCAAAAAGGAGGAGGAGGAGGAGGCATCTTCAAAAGCCTCCTCTTCCCTTTCCTTGCTAGCCCGCCAAGGTGGGTAGAGGGGGGAGGCGAATCCCTTCTCTCTAGAGGTTCTGTGCAGTGGTGGCATGATTTTTCCATTGTATTCTATGGGGCCACAGAATACAAGGGAAAGATAATGCCACTCCTGCACCGTGACTCCAGAGATAAGGGGTTTAAACTTTAAACCCCTTCTCTCTTGCTTCCCCCCCCCGCCTAGGAATGCCAGCTGGGGAAGGGAAGGGGAGGCTTTTGAAGATGCCTTCTCCTCCTTTTTTGCTTCTCCTTCTGATACACTACCGGTGATGTCAGGGGGTGTGGAATATGCTAATGAGTTATGCTAATAAAGGTATGCTAATTACCTCCTGCACCTCTTTTTCTAAGAAATGACCCCTGAGTAAGGGTGAAGGCAAGAAGCAAAGGTGGGGGAATGGGATAGCCTTGAGTGGGGGATTGTCAGAGAAGGTGAGAGGGAGATCGATGGAGAAGGGTGGAGGCAAAAGAGAGGGGGGTCAAATGACAGATAAAGGGAGGGTGAGAAAAAGTGGAGAGTTTGTCAGAGAAGGGCAGGGGAAAAACAGGAGGGAGACTGACAGAGAAGGGGAGAGGAAGAAAGAGAGATGTGGAAGATTGTCAGAAGAGGAGGGGTAAGAATGAGAGAGAAAACTGTTAGAGAAGGAAGAGAGGGAAGGAAGAAAGGGGTGGGTGGGATGCACCCTCCCCATTAGTTACTTGCAGGAACCCACTGGTCAGATTTCATCACATTTGAAGAAGAATTTGGGATTCCTAGAAAACTCTCATTCTGTCCTTTAAAGCTCATTGAAGATCCTAGAAAATGTTAATGAAACATAGCGCTTTTAAAAAAGAGAAAAAGGTAGCCTTACCGGTTGCCCCTTGACATTTGGGCAAAGGAGAAAGACAAGAAGAATGGTAGCAAAAACCTGAAATCTCATCTTGGGTGCCTTTCAAATGTGAAGTCACTGATGCGAAGACCGAAGTCCATCAGCTGCTGTATTTATACCATAGCCAAGGACAGACTGGCAATTTGCCTCGGGAAGGGACCCGGGCCGACAACGATTCAATACCGGAGTAAATGGAACGTTCACACAGGCACATCTGCCTGGCGTCCCCCACCCGTAGCCTACCGGTGCTGTAGCGCTTCACTGCCGGATTAAAAAACACCTGATAAAAGCCGTCACAAATCCGAAAGCCCGCGTTTGTTGTGCGTTTCTCTGCTTCCGGGGAGTCTGAACGTGCAGGCGAAAAGCCAGGAGCAACCCGCGTTGGGCACGAGGCAGCAGCGGTGTGATTGGCTGCGCTCCGCTCCACTGCCCAATGCGGTGCCGGCATTGCAGGGCAAAAAAAATAAAAAATCGGCAAAATGCGCTTATGCACCCATACACCCACAGCCGAATTAATGGGGAAACGGCGAATATAGCATTCCTCCAACGCGGCAGTCTGAACGCTCCCGCGCGCCTCCATCCCATATCTTCCAGCAGCGGCCCCCGCTGTATGGACGGGAAAACCCGGTATAGTTTAATCCGGGTTTTTTTTGCTATGATTGGCTACCGGGGCAAACTGCCAGTCTGTCCTCGGCCCATGAATCTGCCCATAAATTCATAGGGCCCATATGTAATACCTGCATTGCCTAGAAGACAGACCATTCTGCCAACATGGAAAGGGTAACTTCTCAGAACAGTCATTACAAGCAGAAAAAATCCTTGAGTTCGGTGCCAGCTTCAGTCTAAAAAGTATGGTACATTATACTTGACGAACAATAAAAGACACCCAAGGTGGCACAGAAAACGCCTGCGTATGTCATTATACCAACAATGATTTGGACCCATTAACTGTGGCTGATTGATGGTTAAATTTCCCTCCACCTGCAGATGCTTAAATTGTTTCTTGGAATATTGCAGGGTGGAGGAACAGAGCTTGTGATGATAGTTTTTTAAAAATGAGCTTAAGGGTTTTGATGTGCTTATCCAGGAAACTTGATCCCAAACCCTGATTTAACCTGGAGGATTCAAATCCTTCTCTCTTCCAGTGTTTACAATTAATCCCAAAGGACATTTCCAATAAGGGTTGGCTTTTTTTTGTTTCCTTGTGTTTAAAATCTGAAATCCTCACCCTACAGTCACCCAGCCTGATGGAGCAAGCTCTCAGGCTTGATTTTAACAATCTCATTCTGATTATTGCATATATATATTTCCCATCCTTCCTGGGCATTTTAGCTCTTTTCGAATATTGGTATTGCCTTACCACTCACATGGCAGATTTGGAGGCAAAATTCCCCTCAGCTGAAATAATTCTAGCAGGGGACTTCAATGCAGGAATAGGGCATGATAACTCAATCTTTTTTAAGGCTGTAGAAATTACTCAGAATGTTACCTTTCCTCCTATTTCTTTCACAAGGTATTCTAAAGATAGTCGCACCAATCTGGTAGCCACACTCACTTTGTTAAGTTTTGTTTTCCACTTAATCAGGGCTCTTTTGTTAGCAGGAACTTCTTTGCATGTTAGGCAACACACCCCTAATGTAGCCAATCCCGCAAGAGCTTACAGTAGCCCGTATAACTTTATAGTTTAGCTAATAAGTCTTGTTCCCCTCTTAGTTTTGAGTTTCCTCCTGCTCATCTTCTTCCCATCCCTACTGGGAAGAAAGTGTGGGTGGTTGCCCCCTAAGCATGGAATCCAGCTGTCCATGTTCCTCACTGGCTAAGACCAACCTCAGCCCAACATGTATATCACGGAGCGACAAGAAAGAAAGCCTTTCCCATGAGGAGCAGCTGTGGCTCAATGGAAGAGCCTCCATTTTGCATGCAGAAGTTCCCAGGTTTGATCCCCAGGAATTCCACTTAAAAAGCACCAGGCACTAGATTTTGTGAAATACTTCTTCTGGAGACTTTGCAGTGGCACTGCCAATTTGGGAACACGATACTGACCTCGATGGACCATGGTTTAATTCAGTATAAGGCAGTTTCACATGTGTTTCGTCTATTCTTCTTTACATATTGGAAGTGTTTTCATCTTTAACTGCTATCAACAGTTAAAAAATAGTCTTTAAAGTTTTTCTAATTAATACACACTTGACAACGACACAAGAGGGACACTCCAAATATTGGGGGTCACACACATGTAGGACATTTGGATCACACAGGTTTCAAATTCCAGTTCAGAAGACCGGCGATAGGTGATGGGAAAGTTCTCCTGCTGAGATCCTGGAGAGCTGCTGACAGTCTGAATAGACAATGTGGACCTTGCTGGCCAGTGGTCTGATTCACTATAAGGCAGCTTCATGCATGCGCTGGGTGTTCATGGTGGTAGCCCATTTTAGTGCTTTTTCCCAACATAGGCAGAGGGGTCTTAATCCACTTCGGCAAAATTCAACAGGTGCCACTGGACTTCTGTTTAAACCTTTACAAAGAAGTAGGGTTTTTTTTTCAGGCCTAGCCTTGAATGTTTTAGGAATCAAGCTAAAAAAATCCAGTTCCATGTAGGCTTTTAACTAAGAGTTTTTAGCTGGGGAGAAGTACTGTTAGGGCTTTATTTCTTCTTGTCGTTTTTGCTTTGTTTTTCTTATGCCTCCAGCCGAACGGGAACCATGTGTTATGCTCTTGGAAAGTTTTAACTCTTGAAAAGTTAAATTATAAGATTTCTTATGTGGACTATTTTCCAGTCTTAGTATGTCCCTCAACACCACCTGCTCAAATGTGGTGATGGCAGGATCCGTAATAGGAGGGAAGAAAGTGGATTTGTTGTTAAATTGCTTTGTTCTGCTGTCAGTTCCGGGAGCATCATCTTTAAAAAACCATTAAAGTTCCAATTGTCTAATCAAGGCATAAAAATCAGTTCATGTTTGAAAATCATTTTGTATTGGACTGGGAACAAAGCCAAGACCTCTATTTAACACAGCAATTTCCAGAGGACTTCAATTGTAAGTAGAATGATTCACCACTAGTCTTTCTTCCTGCCTTTCCTGGGTCAAAATTCAAAGGGTGTTTCCCAAGTGTACCGTTTCTTGCCTTTGCCTAAAAAGATTTTCTAGTAGTCTCCCTTTCTTCCCCTGACTGGGAAGCCTCCTCTACCTCTGATGTATCTAGGTCAGAGTGAGAGGAGTTAGTACAGTCATCCTTTCCCCAAAGGAACATGTCCTTCTTCAGACTCCCAACTTCCAGCATTAGCCCCAACGGCCCCAACACCACACCACCATTCCCCTAAAGTAGCCCAACACTATGACAGTGTAGAACTTGGCCGTCCTCACAGAAAAGCTCATTGATGCAGGGGCCCCGGACTCTCACCATGTGTGCCGGAATCCAGGTTGGACCCTTGGTGTAGTTTTGTGCATACACGGGGTCCTCTGGGAAGAATCCCGTAGCCGCCTCATGGGACTCGGTGACCGGTGCCTCTTCTGAAGCGTGATCTGGGTGGAGATGGTCTAGCTGGGTCATCAGATGGTGGCCTAGGAGTTTGGCTTGGCTGCATCCCGTCATGGTGTGGGGAGTGGTACGTTGGCCAAAGAGGAATGCGGCCAGCTTGTAGTCCCAGTCCTTTGAGTCCAAGTGGTGGAGTGCGTCCTTGGTCGTCCTGACCATTCATTCTGTTTGGCCGTTGGTCGCTGGGTGAAAAGGGGCAGACCAGACATGGTGTATTCCATAATAATGGGTGAAGTCCATGAATTTACTGGACGTAAAGGCCGTCCCGTTGTCTGTGACCAGGGTGTTGGGGATGCCCTGAGCACTGAATATCTGCTACATTGCTTAGATAGTAGATTTGGAAGAGGTGGATGGCACTGGGACCACCTCTAACCACTTGCTGTATGCATCCACTAGGATGAAGAAAAGCTGCCTCTGGAATGGCCCCACAAAGTCCAAGTGCAGCCGGGACTAGGGGTGGTATGAGGATTCCCAGGCACGCTCGGGGGCCCTGGGTGGCTCTGGGTGGGATGACTGGCATGGTTGACATCTCCAGACCACGTCTTCTATGTCTTTGTCAGGCCCCGGCCACCATACATAGCTCCTGGCCAGGGCTTTCATCCGTACCACCCCAGGGTGTGCCTCGTGGAGGGTGGTGAGGACCGATTCTCTCAGTGGCCCAGGAATTACCACCCGGCTCCCCCACATCATGCAGCCTTTGTGGGTGGACAACTCTTCCTTCCTGGAGGTGAAAGCTGTGAAGTCAGGGCTGGCCTGGCCTGCGCGCCACCCCCTTACCACCCAAATGAGAACGTGGCAGAGGACTTTGTCTTTAGAGGTGAGGCATGCCACCTCCTTGATGTGCACTGGGTGGTCTGGGAGCACCTCCAGGAGCACAACTTGGTAGGTCAGGGCTGGGTCAGGGTCCATGGCAGGTAGCGGAAGGTGGCTCAGGGCATCCTCATGACCCATCACCTTGCCGGGCTGGTGGATGAGGGAATAAGAGTATCCAGACAAAAACACAGACCACCAGATGACCCGTGGAGATATAGTTTGGGGGGTCTGGCGGTCCGGGGCCAGGAGAACCAGAAGAGGCTTATGATCGGTCAGGATCGTGAAAGGCTGGCCATAGAGATAATGGTGAAACTTTTTCACCCTGGCCATTATAGCGAGCGCCTCCTTGTCGATTTGCAAGTAGTTTCGCTCCACAGATGACAAGGTCCTGGAATAATAAGCCACTGGGACCTCACTGGTGGCTCAGAACCACCCCAACCCCATACGGTGAGGCATCACATGCCAGCACCATGGGAAGCTGTTCATCAAAATATGAAAGCACCGTGTTGGAGGTTAACAAGTCCTTGACTGCTTGGAAAGTGGCGGTGTGTGTCGGCCCCCAGACCCAAGGAGCCTTCTTATCAAGCAGGCAGTGGAGCGGCTCAGCCACCGCCGCCTTGAGTGGGAGAAAGGAGTGATAAAAGTTCAGTAGGCCTAAGAAGGCCTGCAGCTCCTGCTTGGACAAGGGAGGGGAGGCTTGGGTGATTGCCTTGACTTTGTCCTCTGTGGGACAGAGGCCACATGCGTCGACCATGAAGCCCAAAAATTCTATGCACGGCACTCCCAGGAGGCATTTTTCCCTCTTCACCTTGAGCCCTGCCGAGTCAAATCTCCACAGCACTGCCCGGAGTCAGTCTGCGAAGGAGGACAAGTCTGGAGCCGTAATTATCACATCGTCCAGGAATGGTTGGACCCCGAGGATCCTTTTCAGGAGGGAATCCATGAAGGACTGGAAAATCTCCGGCATGACGGACACCCCGAACTGGAGCCAGTGGACTTTAAAAGCTCCTTTATGAGTGGCTATCGTTTCAGCTTCAGCGGAGGCAGCATCAACCGGTAGCTGCTGATACGCTTGGGTGAGTTCTAGTTTGCCAAAGACCCAGGCCAGTGCCACCAAAACATGGCTGACCACGGATACCGGATACACGTGGTCCTGAAGGGCTTTATTTAATGTGCATTTCTAGTCTGCACAAATATGTACATCACCATTCGGCTTTACTGGGGTGACTATGGGGTTTCCCAGCGTACAGAAGCAACCGGTTCCAGCACCCTCTGTTCCACAAGGCGGGCAAGCTTGGCCTCAATCTTAGGCTTCATTGCAATTGGGCGGTAGCGGGCCTTGATGCGTATGGGCTGGACACTGGGGTCGAGATCCAGTGAAATGGGGGCCCTGGTGTACCACCCCAGTGTGCCATCAAAAACCCGGGGAAACTTGTCACAGACCTTAGCGAAGTCCTGCGCCCATAAGTGATTCACCCCTGTAACTCAGAGTCCGAGGGCCCGAACCATGAAAGTCCCAGCAGACTCAAAAGATGGCCCTCCACAACCAGTAGATCCAGATTTTTTTCAAAATCCTTAAACTGTACCCAGAACTTGCCCCAGCCCCGGACCACCACGGTGTTCTTGTTAAAGTCCCACAAAGTCAAACCCCCTGGGTTTTGCAAGAGGGGTCCCCCCGGGGGAAATCTTGTGGAGTATGTCCACGGAAATGATGGAGAATGACGAACCCATGCCAATCCCCATTGAACAGGGGGACCCCTCGATAAGAACTGTCACATGTAATTTGTTGGGGCCATTGGGGGGCAAATTACATACCAGGTGAGGCTGCTGGATGGACGAGAGGGTTTGGAGGCTTGACGGTCGGTCAGTTGCAGTCTGGCGGGCTGAAGAAGACTTCATGTGCTTACCCTGGGAGCAGCAGACCCGGGTGATGTGGCCCGCCTTTTTGCAAGATCGGCAGACTGCAGCCCTGAAGTGGCATGACCGCCCATCATGTGTGTCACTACAGCTAGCACAAGAGGCTGGTGAAGTTGGGACCTCATCCTGGGGTGACCCAGGTGGTTTAGTTGTTTGGGCAGAGTGATGCTTGTGAGGCAAGATGCTTACACCGAGCGACACTTGTGAAGAGCGATCCTTGCGAGGAGCGATGCTTGCGGAGAGCGATGCTTGTGGAGAGCGATGCTTGCGAGGAGTGGCAGCCATTAGTGACTACATGTGGAGGTGAAGCGCGGAGCGGTGGTGGCAGATGAAGTGTTGCGCATTTCAGTGCTGCCCTCGGAGTCAGCGAGGCAATGTGCAGTGCGAGGTGAGTGGCACTTGGGGATGCAGCGCGAAGTGGAGCAGTGCGGTAAGTGGCTAGAGATGTGGGAATGAGGCAGAGTGGTGTGCGGTGATCTCGGCGCTGCTCGGGAGAAGTGACTGCAGTTGTGGTGAGTGGTGCGGTGCTGCTCACAGGGTCAGCAATGTGATGCTCTGGAGCGGTTGCAGTGAGTGGTGCGGTGCTGCTCTCGGGGTCAGCGGTGCAATGCTCAGGAGCGGCTGCGGTTGCAGTGAGCAGTTCGGTGCTGCTCTCGGGGTCAGCGATGTGATCCGCTGGAGCGGTGTGGTGAGCGGTGGTACTCTATGTGATGCTCTTCCTCGTGGTCATTGTTCATGGAGGGCGTTAGGATCCCACCTTCGTCGCCAGTGAAAAGTACTGAGACTGATGAGTGATTTCAGCTCTCACATACTTTATTAATTCAAGAACAAGACAATTTTACCTAGCTCGCGGGCCGGTTTATATCCCCTGAAAACCCCACACCCAAAACACACCTCATTCAAGACATTGGCTATTTACAGTGGCCAAAAGTTCCATACTCTTGGCCGGGAGACTAACCCTCTGATTGGAGTGGGTTAGGATCTGCTGAGTCCCTTGTTCAGGTGAGCGAAGCTCAGAAGTATTTGCCTGACCACATGACTTCCTTGCCTCGCATGTGGTCAGATCTGATTGCATTATGTCTGATTGCATTATGTCTGCGTACATTACAGGTTGCATTAGTGCTTAGTTCTCATGTGGGAGGTAGTTGTGAATTCCCCGCATTGTGCAAAGGATTGGACTAAACAATGAAGAATTTAAATTTGGAAGGAGGAAGTGGCCTCACAGAAGGGCCAGGACAGAAAGCATGGATTTCAAGAGCAGAAATAAAATACCAACTTTGATCCAAACATCATTCTTCCTGCTGAAGCTTCCTTGAAGTTGTGTTGATAGAACTGTTCTGTACAGCATCTGGGTGTGTTTTTTTTAAATTAGAAATTTGACAGGAAGCCCATTTGAAACATACACCACCAACATACACAAACACAAGTCAAATAGTTTATTGTATTTAGCCATTGGCCATTACAAAATGCAAAATATTGTGGCGCAAACACAACAGGCAGAAATGATGAGAAGCTAATGGGACAGCAAATACTGAATAGCTTTTTATTTTGGCAACTTTGACGTCTGTGACACCATTAAATATCTATAAAACCTACACAGAGGGGAGCTAAATCTGAAAGTCCCACTGAGGTCCCTGGCCTCCCCAGGCTTCACTCCCAAGTTTCCAGGAATTTCCCAACCTGGAGCTAGCAGCCCCAATTGGGAAGAGATATATGACAGTGTATTTATATTCGAATTTTGAAAGAAAGAAGTGACTTCAGAGGAATAGGTGGTTTTGGGGAATGCCCTGAAAGTGACATCAAGGGAAGGGGTGGGGGTTGTGGTGCAGTGTGTTAGAAGTGACATCATCGGAAGGGGTGAAGCTTGGAAAGTGACATCACCTGACTTTTGACATGGAAGTGACATCACAAGATGTGCCATCACAAAAGTGATGTCACATCCTTGCTCCTGGCTCCACCCCCGAAGTCACCATCCTGAGTCAAGCCTGGCAACCCTAGGTGTACTTGTTTCTTACAATATTTATCTCCTGCTTCCTGCACCAGTGCATATATCTCTTAATGCAATTAAAATGAAATATCAAAACAGAATCTTGACAACAAGTTTTAGGTATTAAAAACTAGTATGTTGTAAAACTACAAACTAATTCACAATTAGTAGCAGATTGGCTCAGGATTTAGTTCTTTTTATAGGTTAGAGAACTTTTTCTTGCTTTTCAGTAACAAGGACTCTCTGAGTACAATCTTAAGCAAAGCTATGCCTTAGCCCAAGGAAGGCATCATGTCCGTTATGGTATCAGAAGTAGATAAAAGCCTGATAATTAATCGCTCCTACTGTCACTCCAAACCACACTAAGCTCAGTAGAATGAATGACCCAGTAGTTTAAACTGCCTAGTTCAGCTACCAAAACCCTAGGAAAAGTAATGGGCTGTGCCCTTTTCCCAAAAGCCCAGCCAAGTATGACCACATCTTCACTGCAAGGCCAATCCTGTGATCTCTAACATCTGACATCCAGTTTAAGGGGCCCTTTGAATCAGAAGTTTTGGGACATCACTATGGAGGGAGAGAGGCAACGGATCATGGGAACAGCTCTCCAGTTTCTATTGTTAACTCTTTCCAGGTGTAAGGGGAGAAATTGATAGAGAACTTTTAGAGACCCATCATCAATATTCTGTAACAAAATTATTAGGGCTTGCTTTTAGGAGATGATGCACACAAAAGGGTGAACTCTGCCATAAAAAAAGAAGCTCATTCACAGGCTAAAAGCAGAAAGCAGGATGGTATAGATCTGGAGATAGATATCTGCAAGGCCAGAGTCTGATAAAAGCGGAATGCAGGATGCTATAAATTAGAAAGTAACATTTGCTATGTCACAAGAAGAAGAGAAAAGGAGATAACATCTCAGTCACGCTTGGCAATGGAAAGCATCTGTCTTCTACTGCAACATTTTTCCTTATAAATAAAAGCATTTTCATCTGGCAAGATTCTATGCCCACCAAAATCAGTTGGCTCCATGAAGTGTCAATCACAAGGTGTCTCTATCCACAGGCCATGTTGCCTGAGTTCTCTCCCACCCACTGCAGCCTAGGGCACTTTTCTCTGATTGGGCCAGCGTTTCAAGGTCATTTGCATAGGGATGCTGATTGAACTTCATGCCATTCCGCACCTCAAATTCCCCCTCCACAAGGCAGTTGGAACCGTAAGCTGCATATGAGACCTGGTGCAGTCTGAGGTAAAATATGTCCTCACTCACCACACATCACTTCCCCTCCAAAAGAAACAAATCCAATAACACAACCATGACACACCACAAAAAAGACAGATCACATCACAAGCAGAATACCACAAGCCAAAAAACAATAAGAAAAGGTGTCAGCAGTCCCCAATCGCAGTGTCCTAGTGGTTGCAGGGTCCTGGCCATAAAGGGCTTTATAGGTCAAAACCAGCACCTTGAAGCAGACCTGGTATGCTATAGGCAGCCAGTACAATGTCTTTAGCACAGGTTGGATGTGGTCCCAGATCGGGATTCCCATCAGCAACCTGGCCGTGGCGTTTTGCACCAGCTGAAGCTTCCAAATTTGTGACAAGGGCAGCCCCATGTAAAGGGCATTACAGTAATCCAATCTCGAGGTGACCATTGCATGAATCACTGTTTTCAGGTCATTGCATTCAAGGAAGGGAACCAGCTGCCTAATCAGCCAGAGGTGGTAGAAGGCCGATTTTGTAGTAGCTGCTACCTGGGCCTCCATTGTTAAGGAGGCATCCAGGCACACTCCCAGACTCCTAACCTCTGGTGCTGGCACAAGTGGTGCCCCATCGAAGGATGGGGGCAGAATCCCTACCCTTGGACCACTCTGACTCAGGCACAGGACCTCCATCTTTGTCAGATTCAATTTCATCCGGCTCAGCCTAAGCCAACCAGCCATGGCTTGTAGCGCCAGACCTAGATCTTCCGGTTTGGATTCAGACTGGTCATCCAACAACAGATAGAGCTGGGTGTCATCCACATATTGGTGACAACTCAGCCCACGCCTCTGGGCAATCTGGGCAAGAGGGCACATATCGATGTTAAAAAGCATCTGGAACAGGTCTGCCCCTTGGGGCGCTCCATATTCCAGTGGGTGCCTTCGGGATAGCTGATCCCCCAGTGCCACTTTCTATCCCCGATCTTGGAGAAAGGAAACAAGCCACTCAAGGCTGGTCCCTGAACTCTAATGTCAGCGAGGCAGTGGGTCAGTAGCTAATGGTCAACCGTATCGAATGCAGCCAACAGATCTAACAGCACTGCCAGTCCGCCCTGATCCAGGTGCCTCTGGAGGTCATCTGTGAGGGCGACCAGTGCTGTCTCCATCCCATGGCCCTGGCGGAACTCAGACTGGAAGGGGTCTAAAATGGAAGTGTCATCCGGAAAACCCTGTAGCTGCATTGCCACTGCCTTCTCTATTATCTTGCCCAAATAGGGCAAGTTAGAAACCGGCCGATAGTTGGCCAATTCGGCCGGATCCAAAGATGGCTTTTTCAAGAGAGGGCACACCACTGCCTCCTTAAATGCCTCAGGGAACAGTCCCTCAAAGAGGGACTTGTTGATAATTTCCCGCAAGGTTCCCTGGAACCCCTCGTGGCCAGCTTTAATTAGCCACGATGGGCACAGGTCAAGGAGGCACATCATAGGGCGTACAGTTAGGAGCAATCTGTCGACTTCCTCTAGGCTGAGCAGGTTGAAATAATCCATGATGTGACAAGAAGACATGCTTGGAGCCTCAAGTTCCTTTACTGTATCAACAGTAGCAGGGAGGTCATGGCGGAGCGACAAGACTTTTTCTGCAAAATAGCTCGCAAAAGCCTCACAGCCAATATCCAATTCCTGACAATTTCATCTGTCCTGAGGCAGAGCTGTAATAGAATGAACTGTTCTAAAGAATTGTGCTGGGTGTGAGCTTACAGACACAATCGTGACCACATAATATTGCCTCTTAGTGGCCTTGACTGCTATCTCATCGGATCTCATAAACATCCTGTAGGATACTCTTGTAGCTTCATCACAGGCGTGCCACCATTGCCTCTCTAGCCATCTTAAGCCTTGTTTCATCATCTGCAACTCCTGGGTAAACCATGGAGTGAGCTTAGAGGGGGGCACATTCTATGCCTGTGATCTCTGGAGACAGGAATGCTCTGAAGGAGACAACCTCCCGGATGAACAGCATCACTCCTCCCCTGCCCCCTAGTCCGTGATTGGTGAAGGACTGAGGGCCCAGCTGGAGCTGATTAGGAGAGAGATACTGGGTGATTTCCCACTACAGCTGCTTCGGGGTTGCACCGCCGCTCGCCCCGATACTATTTGTCAATTTCACACCCGAAGCCGCGGGCTGCATTTTGACCCGCGGCTTCGCCGATTTCCCCCACAGTTTCGTAATCCTCAAAAAACAGGATTAGGAAACTGCGGGGAAAATCGGGCAAAGCCGCGGGTCAAAATGCAGCCCCACGGCTTCGGATGTGAAATTGACAAATTTTATCGGGGCAAACGGCGGCGCAACCCCAAGGCAGCTGTAGTGGGAAATCACCCACTGTGTCTCCCTCTCTCACCCAGGTCTCAGTCATGCACGTCAGGTCTACTTTCTGCTCCTGCAGAAAGTCCTGAAGGACTGTGGTCTTATTATTTATAGACAGGGCGGAGGGGGTCAATCTTCCTAGCTCCACTGCCTGCAACCTTCGGGATGGGATGTAGCCCGGAAGGGGCCAAGCTAGATTGTCTCTCCACCCTCTTCCCTTAACTCTCTGCCTACTCCCAAAACTATACTTTCCCCTACTTTCATA